>JACXGK010000571.1:83557-101819 GCA_016801125.1 Novumbra hubbsi
ATGTTCTGCTGCTGGTCTCATTGTGGGATGAATCAAACATCTATTAATGCTTTTCATTTCTCTAAAAGGTTGACGTTTACAGGTCAAGTCGAGATAAAGCATACAACTATTATATTCGCCACTTCTCCTGTTGTCGCTTGTCCCCCCCCCCCCCCCCCCAGTTTTCAAACTCCCAGCAGCAGCAACCATGTCCTTGTTTTTCTCTAATCACAGCGAATGGCTTAAACGCTTTAACTGAGCTTATCTTTTCTCCCTTTTTCTCTTCTTTCCCGTCACTTAATTGCTTTGTGCTGCAGCCATGGTGGAGGTGAATCTCGCCAAGGCACTGGCTGAAGCCTCGGAGACGTGCACCCAGGAATGTCTGATCCTAGGCCACTCCGACAGCTGCTGGATGCCTCCGGCCCCGGTGACCCAGTTCCAGTCGCCGTCCAACGCCGGGACCCTGCCTACGCTGCCCTCCTTCGGCTTCCAGCGGCAGCAAAGCTCCCCCTGGTCCCAGGGAGCCAAGGCGGAGGGGCGTCAGTGCCACACCCTGGGCAGGCCCGCGCCCAAAGACCATCTGGACAAAGGGATGAACCGGCCGCAGTTCTACAACACTCTGGAGAGACACTGCAGCAGCAAGAGCAAGGAGTCAGACACGGTCAAGGTCATCCCTCTGGCCAGCTTCTCCTCTGCCTCGTCGGGCCAGCAGACTCCAGCCACCAGGGGCTCCTCTGCCTTCTTACATGAGCATCAGATGTAAGGAGCTCTAAAGGGGCCACCAGCAACGACTTGGTCTAATGTATCTTTGTGGCGCTTTCTATGACATGTCTTAGTGGCAAGTTTCTGATTCGTGTGTTTATCTGTGAACACGGATGGTGGAGAAGGGGACAATGACGAAACTCCGTCTCCACAATGGTGCAAGAAGAGGACCTGACGATGGCTGTAAATTATACAATATGAAAAATATGGAAGTGCGTATGTGTGGATAACCAACTTATTTGAAGGCTTAGCTAAATATGTGTTCACATTCAATTATTGTACAGTAAATAAATGGTAGTTCTATACCAAGTTAGTTCTAAAAAAAACAACAAAAAAAAAAACATAGCTTTCAGTTTGGTATATATATATGTTGCTAATTAAGCATAATGATTTACACTATGCAAATTGGGACCAGCTTACTAGAACCTTCCTAAACACAATTAACCTACTGATAAACAAAATGCAGACGCACAGTATGTAGTGTTGAGCAAGCTGAATGGGACTAAATGTTATTTGTGAAACAAGATAAATGACGTGTCCAATCCGTGGTGAAATATTGCTTAGTGTATCCAGTAAGCTCCCGCTCCAGTGAACTATCTAAAATACATTTGCCGCATTCGAGAGGATCAAAACCACAATGCATCATGGGTGAGTTGCGACCGTTTGACCGACCGACAAATAATAATGAGTCGTTATTTATGACGCAGGTGATTTGATCCACTCGACCACAGCCTCTTGCATTAATGTGCTCATATACTCCCGTCTTGTTCGGGGGTCTGCAGACGCATTCCTACCTTAAGCCTCAATGAACTATAAGGTTTCACCGTGTGTTGTGCTAACATTGTCTATAGATATACAGTATGCACAGTATGCATATCCCCACAAGATGCCCGACACAGCATTTGTCCTTTTTTGTTTGGCAAAAGACAGCAGCTGTAAGCCTTTAACATCTTCTCTGACCTCTATTCAACCATTTTTCAACATTGTATTGACCTTAGTAGAACCTACACATTATTCAACATTGACCTCCTCATCTAATTTCAACCAGGATGTTTTGTCAGAAAGCCTAGTGGTTAGTGCTTTGGACCTGTAACCGAAAGGTCATTAGTTCGAATACCTGAACGGAAAAGATGTTTGGAAATTGTCTGTGATGGTGCCCTTGAGCAATTCACTTAACCCTAATTGCTCTTGTAAGTTGCTCGGGATAAGAGTGCCTGCTAAATGACTCACATGTAAATCTCATTAGCGGGAGCCTCCCAGGAAGTGGTGCCACGCAAAGAGCTTGAGACTTTTCCTTTCTCTCTCCGCTTTACTTTCTCTTCAGTTCTAGAACATAACGTGCATACATCATAATGAGTGCTAGGGAGCCAATTAAGAATATATCCCTACAGTCTAATTACTTTGATCTGTAATATTCATAGCAAGTAATAGTTGTGCTTGACGCCACAGTAACAGTTCTCCTAGCTCGCCGAAACAAACTCTGTCTCCTAGAAGTCATGCAATGATAAGGTGACGACATATATAAATATATTTATATATATATATATATATATAGTCTGGCAGCAAATAGCTTGTTATCATTTGTGCCTCCATCTCATCACATTAGTATCCGGTCTAAAAATAGTTTCTGCATCCATAGCCGACCAGCTTGAAATAGATGTTGCATTTTCCTCGCTTACTAGTTAATTCTTAAAATCCTTGGATTTAACAATGCGTCCTGTCATTTCAAAGTTGTCCGTTATTGGTAGAAATTGACTGCGATCCATCTGACATTGCTTAGAAATCAACAGCTACCACCTTTTTATTTGTTAATAACTTTGTCCTCTATCGACATGTTTAAGGAACCATTTTCCCTTGAGAACCAGACAGTCAAATGTGTCCATGCTTGGATTAGATGGTACTAGCTTGCAGTGGACACTTTGGATCAGGTATACATCTGTGTAGAAGTGCATTAGAGAAGCTGTCATTGGTAAAACTCCCCTTGAGTAAATAAGGAGATTCATTGAATTTAAATTCAATCATTTTTACTGAATTTTGGTTTATTTTGCCCTGATGCATTGTAATATGGATTTTTATATAGTATACAAAAGGAGAGATTGTGGGGTTTCAAAAACCTTAACATTGACAATTACGGTAATTATTCAAATTGAAGATATTATCTTAATTTAAATAAATTACCCTTTTCAAGAACATTCCCTGTTCCTTATGCATTTGGCAACAGATTGCAGTAACGTAAGGTGATGAATACACTATTGTTTTATTTGGAATAATATGTTTCTTACTGCAATGATACCGAAGGCCTTCCTAAACACAGTCAAATAATAATTTCTCAAATAGCATATCATTCTAACTGTGTCTAAAAAACTGTTGGAAAATTTCTGTCAATTGATATCACGATTGGCTGGAAGTAAGGATCCTTATAGGGCTGACCTTTCTAGTGTTAAATTCCAACTGCATAAAGATACATGCTATTGGCATTTGATACAACTCAACAAATTACCAAAATATGTAGTGCCAGTCACAATTTTGACAGGTACTGTAGGTGTGTACATATAACAGGCATATCTGCATCTGTATTTGGCTCAAATAGAAGAACGCATATATAGATATAAGGGCTGCTCCTGTATCTCAATTTTGCAAAACAAGGTAATGCAAATGGTATTACTATATCAACACTACATTCTGGATGAGAGGAAACTGCTCATTCGCCACATCCTGTCTCCTACTGAGGACACTACTTTTAACCAGGGCTCAATGTGATACAGTTTGTAGATAATAGGGTGATATTTGGGAGTCATTCTCAATATTATATTGCTTAAAAAAACTAGGCAATTGCATGAATGTAGAATAATATATAGGATACAACTTTCCATATTCAAATAACAAGTACATTTGTTTGTCATTTGAAACACCACAAACAGCAACAGATTTCAGCATTCAAAAAACAATTATTATCTATACATATGTCTTTTAGATTACTGTTTTAGTACAGATTCACTTTGTGCCAAAGGTTTCACATATGAACCAAAAAATATAGGGAGCATTGAGACAAAGTTCCAGAGAATTTAAAAGCTTAATCGACAGTCACGTGCATGGATATTCTCCAATACATTTTTTTCTACTTTTCTACAATGAAACTCCCGGTCAGTTGTTTCCAAAATCCCGTATTTCTCTTGAAAACATTTTGTAGTAACACATTCCAAGTTGTGATCAATTCATCATCATTTGCATGTGGCCATGTTTAACCCTTTTATCACTCGCTTGCAATCCTACAAGATTTTAACACGTCAGGTTGGTATGTGTTGTCACATCAACCATGTGTTGGTTTTACTGTATCTATCGTCTGAGGCAACTAATAACGTGGCAAACAAACATAACCAATTTCCATTTCAGATGTGTATGAATATGAGTCATGTACACACATAGTTAATATCCTATCAACTTTTAGAAGAAAAAAAAGATTTTTTTATTGTACATATGAGCAGTACTCCAGAGAGGAAACAACAAGGTGGCAACACATTAGACTGATTTACATACTGTTAAGTAAAGGCATGAAGATGCAGTCAGCACTTTTTGGCCACTGGTTGTAAAAGTGGCGCTGTTGAGCCATAAAGGCTAATTGTGTACTTTGTCATGTATGCGCAAAATTAGGGTCCCATGTCATCAAAACCACTCGCCTTCAAAATCGGAATTCCATGGCTAACTGAGGTATGATAGGGATTCTACTTATAGACCATGCACATATAAACAGCATATTACAGATCCTGGCCAACAGCCAAATCTCAAAAGTCCCGGACTGCATCTTTAATGACCTGAAATCAGTCTTAAAAAACAAAGGAAATGTGAAATGATGAGATGACAATCTCTGTTGTAATGTAAATGGATACACACACATATACTGGTGAGTGTGTATGTGCGTGCAGGCGTGTCTGTGTGTGTGTGTGTGCGGCAGGCGTGTACGTGCGCGCATTTGTGTGTGTGCATGTATGTATACTGGCACGCACCTTGCCAGAATATTTTATGTACACACATGTATCTTGTATAAAATCTATCTATGAAATACCTGCTATATAATATACAGTATATGCTTGTAAATTAGTCATTGGTGGGTGTACTGTAGGTTCAAGGTTGCTTCGAAAGAAAGCTTAAATGCTTGCCAGAAGTACAGTATTGATCAATTAAACTATGTGTTGTCATGTCATAAATCTATGAAAAAGATGACCTTCCATATATAGTGAAATGATTTTTCTTGTCATGGAATTTTACTTGAACCATTAAATATTGAGTCTTCAAAGTATGCTCTGACTACGCTTCGGTTTCTATGCGCTGAAGGCAAACAATCAATTCCACAGTTTTTACACAAACCTGTTAACGCAAACCTCTAACATCCACCACGTTTAAAGATGTTTCAGCCCGCACATTTACTTTCATCTGCCTGTCAGCATACTCTAGGCTGTTTTGCAATCAATAGTTAATTTTAGCCATAGCAAATGCATACACCAATTTCAAGCAAAATGAGTAATAACCTAACTTCATATCTTCGACAGTAATAACTTCTCCTTAACCAAAGACATTTGTATCAAACACAGGATTAGGACTACCTGCAATTTTTTGCAATGTAGGTAAATGTATCGATCACAGAGCTGGGTAACAAAATGGCTGTAGGCCCAAACCCTTACGGCTGCCCAAGGTGTAGAGGTCCGATATGTTTCCCCCCATGGTATTGTGGCTTGGATTTCAGATGTGTATATATCGCTGCTCCATGTTCTAATGCATATAATAAGCGGTGTGAGGAATTGATCAAGGGGTTTAAGTCCAGTCTGGTTCTTTTGGACATGGTATTGTCTCCAAAATAACAACAAACAACTTCTGACTTGTACCTCCTACAGATCGAAGCAACTTGGTTTTGTCACTCTGAAAAAAGCAAACAAACTCTGCATCGTCTTCACTGATTATTCAGGCCCGCTGTGTGTGACAGCTTTGATTCGTCTTGGAGTCCAAACCGGCCACTCTGCCACAGCTGAATCGTTACAGGCAGTGCCGTCGTGTCAAGCGAAGTACCTGGAGCCAATTTGGCTCAACGCTCTGATCGTGTTGTCATATTAATCATAAAGATTAATGAAGGAGGAATCTCTAGCATTATTTCTCAATCAAGAGCTTAGGGAAGGGTACTGTTTTAAGGGGTGCTGGTGTGGAGATGGTTAGTCTCTGTCGATGTCACTGTACAGTGTAATAAAGGTTAGGAGACCTTGGAAACAAGATAGAGCTACAGTTTACAACATTGCAGAATTTGAACGGGTGGTTAAAAGTAACCAGGTGTCTGAGAGGACCGTACAAGAGATGTGCTTTGTTACATAGGCTTGGGAACAACAGAGTGTTGTGCACTGTGCAAAACTTTTTTTAAATGCATTCCAAACTCAATGTATAACGCAATGTGAGCTGACGTCTACCGGCTCTGGTGCAAATTAGGGCACAATGTACAAAACTACCGACAAGCTAAGTTTGATCACATTATAAGCCTGCTTAGTTCTCAAGGTGTTTTCCGGGCGGTGCTCGCACACGGACATATAGAGATTGTCAAACAGTACACTCATTTCAAATTGTAATTAAACTGGCCATCAGGTACCTTGAGGCTGTTTAGTCAACAGCAGGCTTCTAATTACTAGAAGATGACCTTTGGAATAATATCTGGTGAATTATTCATAATTGGCAGGGGGATATTGCTTTCAAGGTACCAATGACATCCAGGGGAAACTGCAATGTACACAGATGCAGAAATGTCAAATAAATGGTTCAAAGATTTTCAAAGACTCCAATCTCGCAGCTCACACACATCATTATCGCCATCAATTGAAGGATGTTATAAGCATAACAATACCAGATTCGATATATATATTCATGTATGAATACATATCATTTTATTACTTTTGAAGTTGCCAATGGGATCCCAATTCCAACAAAAATGTGACCTCCATTTTCCACCAAACCCAAATAGGAGAGCTGCAGTTGTTGCCACAAAGGGTGCACTGGAGCATTCGGGAAAATGCCTTGCTCAGTGGCAGTACTCGTTGTTTTGGACCTCCGCACGGTCATCTTCCCATTCTGTTCAGTTCTGGCACAATGCTTTAACCTGCCCTCACACATGAACGGTCCTCCGGAAAAGACTGATGTCCCCTAGCAGAGATGGTGGCAGAGGGAAGACAGAATGTACAGTAGCTCTCTGTTCTCTAAAGACATCAGCACAGTAACCGCCTGACCCTTTTCCATGGGAGAACAATTAAATATCAAAATGCTTTGGCCATCTTATTATGCCCCGACTGATAAAATAAAAAACCCAGGGCGCCTCCAAAACTGACCCTCACGCCACAGACGTGCTGTTGTACCCCCGCGGACCCTGTTGGAAATTACTGCACCATATGAGGTGGCGGTACGAGACATATTGTGTCGGTAGAGTTTATGTCAAGGAACGCAGCCAGGAACGACACACCATCCGCCAGCTGGGCTTTCGGAGCTTGCACCACCCACTGTGGTGGTCGACCTGCCTCAGTGACCTCCGTGCAACACACACCCTGCAGAATGTGTAACACACGCGTGTCTGGTGCCCGTCAGCCAACGCATCGTGTAAACAACATACCGCGGCACGGCAGCGCGAGCTTCAAGTGGCACTTCATTACCGAGAGAAAAATATGCTAATTACTGATTGAACTTGTATGAAAGGTTTATTAACATCCGCATGCTAGCGTCGTTAACCACGATCACTTTCCGCCTCACGCCGGAATGGAATGTCACTTCTAACAATGTGGAACGTGCGAAAGAACAGCCGTCGCCCCGTCGCAGCCACGGCAACGTGAGAGGCGGATGTGTTGAAGGGGGCAACCGAATATCTCAAGGTTACCGTTGTTTTACTGTGCTTCTATACCATTTTAAAACTAACGATGCAGTGTTAAAAGAAACTACGTAGAAGTCCTACTTTGCCATTTTGGTGAGCATATCTCTACTTCGCCGTGGTAAGTGGGTGGCCTGGCGTCGTTGGGACCTTCGGACAACCCCAGCGTGGCTGGTGAGTAATGACAGAGAGCCATTGATTGCACCTGTATTGTTTATTGTGCTTTTGTCTCTGCCCATAAAAGCAGGTCAGGCTGGGCGTTCCAGCAGGACACTGGAGAATCTGAAGACTCACAAACCAATTATGAGAGAGCTGTCAATGAGTAGAGATGCCGGCACCAAATCTCAGCTCAGAAATCAACAGCCTGTGGTCTCCTCATTACCGGTTAAGATTCTGTTGTACTTAGTTTCCAGTGTGTCAAGGAGTTTTCTATTGCTGTGGATGGTCTTTCCCACAAGTAGTGGAATAACACACAACTGTAACAACACTTTGTGTTCATACACTTCTTAGGAGAACATCACTGGTCAACCCTGCTACCCCTGGTTTGGTGGACTCAAAACATGAATACTTCCACGGGACAAAAGTGTAGAAGTTGCTGCCTGTCTATCCACAAATACAAATTGAAATACTTGTTCTGGTTTGCTAGACAGAGAAATTGAAAATAAATAATTTATTATACTTTCGATTTTAACTACATATCTACATTTTAAACATTTACTCAAATAGTAATTAACATTTATATTCATTTTCAGTTCTCTAGAAAATGGTTTACTTCTCTACTGTGCTATTCGGAGAGCACCGGAAAAACTAAATTCCCTCCATTAACTGTAGCGGCTGTAGCTTCTTTTAAACATGTCATACAGCAATTAGCAGCTACGGTTTGAATCAGCATCAGTACTAAAACTTATATTACATAGTCGCATGTCTAGTCAAACAGCAGTTTTAGCCATCTGCCATCTTCTTTTTCTGTTTCAACAGGAAAGCTGTACTGGTTACCCGCCCAGTCCAGCCCTGAGGATGCGGTATGACCATAAAACATCCTCCCCTCTGCCAGACAACAGCCTTTACTGCCTGTTCTGAGATGCCAGCCGTGGCTGTTTAAAATGCCAGCCCTGTTTATAATGATTGTCGTCGAGCTAAGCCAGGGATTCTGAAACCTCACCTGGACCTCCCCAGACATTTTGTGTTTTGTTTTAATCCTAAACTTGGACATCTGATAAATGTATTCAAATGGTTGATTAGTTAGCTAAATTAATTAGGTGTGGCAGTTCAAAAGTCTAGATATAGGATTGGGAGTCCCTGAGCAAGGCCATTCCCAATTGACGCCAATGCAGAACCTGTTGATCACCTTTGGGTTGAACAATCAGGGGGAAGATAGGGTGCTTGGTGACTCAATTGAAGTACAATAAAAATGTCAATATTAATCATGCATGTCAGCAAGCCTTGTAGAATCACTGCTGTGCCCTATATTAGTATAGCTTCAGATAGCCATGTCTTACAGCATTACTTCTATGCCATATAGCTGTATATTCTAGCATTACAAGATTTCTCTGCATAAATCCAGCATTAATACGATTGATCAGGTTTAACTGATCAACTCGATCCTCTAAATGTGTATATCGGGTGATATGTTTTAAAGCAGCATACTTTTCTTTATTTGACTCTGCTCCAAACATTGGGATTCAACATCTTTGCACTGCCCAAGCTAACGCCCTCTCCTCTGTTCTCATCGTCCTTGATCTATCCTTTGCCTTTGACACCGTGAACAGCAACATCCCACTTTCCAGGATCTCTGATTTGGGCATCTCTGCTCACTCGTGGGACTGCTTTCTCCCTGGCAGGTTAGTCTTAGCCGGCAGGCGAAAATCAATGTCTGCTGCGCAACCTCTCACTACTTGGTTTCCCCAAGGCTTCATTCTTGGCCTTTCCTCTTCTCTCAATACACAAAGTCTCTTGGCTTTGTCATATCTTTAGGTCTTTACTATCACTGCTATGCAGATGAAACTTAGATTGTATCATCCCCCCAACCCCAACACAAGGCTTCATGCCTGGCTAACATCTACAGTTGGATGTTGGCCTACCACCACATGCATAACCTTGACCAGACGGAGCTGTTCTTCTTTCGCGGGAAAAACCTGTCCGATCCGGAACATGTCGATCACTGTTGAACCGCACAGCGTCCTCCACCCAGAGTGCTAAAAACATCGGTGTGACCCTAGGAGACACGTTGTTGTTCTACAGTATGCTTACATCCAGGCAGTGACTCACCCCTGCAGTTTCATGAGTTTTACCTTCCTTCGCTCACTCAGGGAGCAGCAAAGGTACTTGTCATCCTACATAAGGAATACCACAATTCGCTCTCGGTCGGACTTCTGTTGTGTGCAACCAAACCCCGACAACTCATACAGAATGCGGAACCCCCCTCTGAATATGGTTTAACAACGCCAATGGCCTCCTATTTCTCTTTCTTGTCCGGTTAGAGACTGTCTCTACACAGCGTGGTACAAGATCTTCAGTTTCTTGCCAATTTCTTGCAAGGAATTGCTTTAATTTCTCAGAACAAGAATAGACTGACAAGTTTCAGAAAATAAAATATTTGTTTCTGGACATTTTGAGCTTGTAATTATTCCACAATTGTTGATGCTCCAGATATTCAACTAGTTAAAAGAAGGCCAGTATTAATGTGTTAATGCTAACATAATCAGGGTTTTGTATTGATCAATTAGCTTTTTAAAGTGATGAACTTGGATAAGCAAACACAACATGCTACTGGAACACTGGAGTGATGGTTGCTGATTATGGGCCTGGGGAAGTCTATGTAGATAACCCATTAGAAATCCGACATTTGTAGCTACAACAGTCATTCACAACATTAACCATGTCTACACTGTATTTACGATTTTATTGATGGACAAAATGCCTCTGTCAGGCCTGTATTGAAGACATCATCATGTTTGTTTTGAGGTTCTTTTGACTGAAGTTTCATAGTCAGTAAAAAATAAAATCCATGTCATGTTGGTTTCAAACTGAAGATTGACATCCATTTCCAACTTCACACTTTTTGGCCCTGAAATACTTTCTGCCATGGCACTATGATTAAGGCCATTTTCTTTCTGGATGATCGGAAAGCATCCATTGAATTTGGAGGCATTTTCTTGTATGGCACACAATGTTTTTTGGTACACTGCAGAATTCACTCTGCTGCCACAATACCTCAGGCTCTTAGGTACTGTAACCTGTCCATCCTGTTGTTACAGTTAACTAGGGGTTTTCACCTTACAGTGTAGCCTTTGTAGTATTGCTGTCTCGTATGTATAAGCCTTGTATGGATGGTAGTGCCTGACACTTCCACGCCTACCTCACTTTTAATGACGATCCCAAACTATTGTAAGCTTAAGGTTTTGGCTGTTTTGGATTGATAATGGCTTCCTTCACTTTCATTGACACCTCTTTGCTCCTCAAGTTGACACACACCAAAAGAATCTAGACTCTAGATTAGACAATGACAGCTTTCTTATTCCTGTACAAATGATGCAAGGAACACACCTTACTAACAAGAAACCAAGAAACACCTGTCACCTGCCCCATAACTTCTGGTGTCCTGAAATAAGGGAGCCACAGTGCCCTTTAAAATAATTGGCCACCTTAGTAAAGATGTGCAAAAAGGCTTGGAAAAAAATGTGACTGTTTTGGTCAGCTTGATCTTACACTCAAAATATAACAGTTATCTTAAAATCAATAAATGAAACATTCACAGAAAAAAACGCATTCACATACTAATGGAACAGAAATATATATTAATTAATGATTTACTTGAAACAATGTGGTTTAACTAAAAATATTAATTTTAACTGTTGCCTGTGGGGTGAACTAAAAAAACCTGCATGCTCCCTGTCTCTTTTCAAACTTATTTCCCAGACTTCTGTCTATAGAAACCATGCGCAACAGCGGATGGGACAAGGTTAGCGTTTTCTTAGAAATGTACTGGGAAACTGAAAAATTGCCACAAATATTATTTATATTTAGTTTGGCATTCTCAATGTCTTTATCTAAGATCTTTCTGATGTAATTAGTCATGATGTAATTAATATTGTTAATCATTTTTGAGCACTACAATTTGAATCATCATGATTTGACGTGGTAATAAATCGAATGTATGTATTTTTGGCACATATCTATTCATGAATAGTGGCACTGGCACATAGAAGCTTATAGAAGTGTCTCCAGTACTACTTTAGAGCATTGTATCTACAACTACATTCTATGATTGTACTGACAATAACAATACACATTTTGTCTCTTGCACAAATTCTTTTCATTTCTCGATTTGGTCAGTTGCTGGAAAGGTCTAGACACAGACAAGATATACGTACTGTAATGTGGTTTAGTCGAGCAACAGGAAATGCTAAAAGAAACAAAAAGGAAATGCTAAAAATGACAAAAAGTTAAAATCGATTGCAATTAAGTGTTCAGACAGTTGTCCAGGTGTTATATTGGGACGCCCAATGTGAGGTGACGTAAAACCATTTCACACACTGCCAACAACTCATGCTACTCAACAGGCATATTGAACATGGATTTAATGTCACAGAGACTGGGAAGATAAATTGTGTTTTTTAGCGTTTTGGCTGCGATTCAACTGTTTTCAATGTTTTGAGTATACAGCTGTTTTTGCATATTCCCCTTGCTTTTAACTAGATGAGCCATTCTCGTTTCATCGCAAAACAAAAATCGCAGTCGTAGAAGTTCTCAAAGTCAAGGTTAGGATAGCTAATTAATGGGTTTAAAACAATGAAAAATGAGCTCACGCCTTCCTGACAGACGCCTACAGTCTCAATGGGGTCACCTTTATACCCATCAAGACTCGGCAGGTGGGTCAGTGTGTGATCTTCTGGCTGATAACTGGATAGACAGACACTCAGTCGCAAATGGGGCCCTTTTCCCTGAAGAGTACACTTTTTTTGGTAGTAGCACACTATCCATAATAGGGTGCCACTTGGGAGGTAGACAGAGGGAACGGAGTACAGTGATTGGTGATTTGACAAGCATGACAATGCTGCTGACAGCTCACATTGGGTCCTTATTAATGACTGACATCCCCATCTCATGTCTTACATAATGCAGATCTAGCAGTAGCAAAAAAAACTCTCTAATATATACTCTAATATGGTGCTGGAAGTAGTGTCAGCCGGTGTATGAAATAAAAGTGCACTACATTTACCAAGGCACTGTGGGAGACCAGTGATAAAAAGGGAATAGGGTGTTAATTGGGACACATTTCAAGTACCCAACTGGTGATATTGATATTGTATGTGGTAGACTGCACACATTTTGCGAAGGAGTTTACTGAAGTCCTGTCACTCATAAAGTTAGTGTGATGTTGAAGTTTGAAATGAAATGAGCATATCTTTCTTTGATATTCATCGACTACCAGCCTGCACATATGATCAGCACATCCCTTGCAGCAGAGTGAGTTCAGCAAGTAAATAATCCATATCAAAGTTCAAATGATGACCATACTAAGTATTGGACACATGGCCACTACGTACAATATGTTCATGAATATTCATCCTGTCAGTGAATGTCCTCATTGACCTCTCTAGAATGTTCTTTAACTTTGTACACTTAGTCTTAGTGTTGCTGATTTTCTAAGATTTCCGAAGTGAATGCAATACAACCAAGTGACAGAAAATACAATGCAAGGCAATACATTCAGAGAGGGAAATGCAAAGCATTTTCGTAGCCGGCAGTCAGGTCACGATAGTTGAAATATGTATCATATGACAACGTATATAAAGTTATGGGACCATTTCAGGGTTCAACTTGGTACAATTTTAAAGGGAAACACCCACCAGGGATATTTTTTTTGTAAAAGCAGATGTTAATTGGTCAATTCGGAGTATTCCTGATACCCTGTGGCCTATGACCAGGGGGAAATTAAAATAAAATTAGCTACTGTATATTCAGGATGCTTTGAAGGTTAAATGAACATTACCCATTAGGGATTTGTTCTTTCTTAAAAACAGCTGTTATTAATGGGAAATTCTAAGGATTCTTAACCCTTTGAACCGGGTAGAAAAACAAAAAATAAAGCATAGGTCAGTGGTATTTATGCATTAAATTGACATAAAGAACTTGGTTTAAAGTACAAAACAAGAGAAATTAGGCAAATTATATTCATACAACTGTCTATGACATAGATAACAACAAACAGTTAAACAAGTACAGATGTAAAGTGAAAACAAATCCTCTAATTAACTGCAATTCTCCTTAATATATCATGAATCAAAATGTCTATTTTGATTAGGCTATTTAATTAAACATGAACTTAGTCAGATTTTCCATGTTTGTTTCATCAGGTCTTTAATCTCAGTATTTCTTTACCTTCTCCATGGAACAACCACTTGTTTGAGATATTCTGACTTAACTTTAATGTGCAGCAACTTTAATGCTTGTTGATTTACATCAGGAACAGCTGTGGATCCGTTCTGTAGTGCCTCTGTTGACAATTTCTATTTAAAAATAGCCCACATATTAAGCTAACAATGATTCTTCTTTCAGGAAGAATGGGAGTAACCCTGCATATAGAAAAAAGGGTCAAGGTGGTAAATGAAGTACATAGCACCCTGTATGTGACACACTGCAAAAGGTCCTGCGTGAGTAGCATTATGCATTCTCATTGTGGTTCTTGTGATCATAATCTTTAGTAGGACTATAAACAATTGGAAAATATCAGAGCTAGAAATGCTGCTGCAGATATAGTTGAGACGAAGGTTATGTAAATGTAGAACAGGATGTGACAGCGTCTACGCCACCAGGTAGTAGTGGCAGTGGTATTAGTGGTGTTTACTCCTGAGACCAATCCTCACAGACAGACAACTTTCTCATTGTTACTGGAAGGACTAGCGATTTTCCTCTTCGATGCACTCGAGCACTTTTGAGACTACTGTGTAGTTTCTCAAGTAACTACATCCAAACATCACACGTGAGGCAGAAATGTAACATCCAGAACACAAAATGACAATTTATACGTAAACAAATCACTGGGTTAACATCTTTTGAGGTGACATCTACACAGCCTACTCTTTCACTGTGTATTGCTTCATTTTATAGCCCCCATAGACATTATACCAACACAGAGATCTTTGAACTGTTACTTTCATTTTATATCCATCAACCCATTCGTTTAAATCACAGTGGCCAGTAAGCTTAGCTCTCTACTTCACCTTTTTGCCACTATACTACTGAAGGCACAGGAGGCAGTTTGTACGCTTGGTCCTCCGATGTTAGAAATTCTGAATCGCTCCAAATACTTTGGATTGGGACCCAACTCAATTAAAGGGGCAGCAATAAAACGTATTTTAGAAAAGCCAAATCTTGACCAGGAACATCTCCCGTTCCTTTTCTGTTTCCCAGCAACTCACCAAGTTCCTGAAGACAAATAGTATGTACGAAAGGCTCAAGGCTGGTTTTAGTCTGGTATTGAGTCCACACTTGTGAAGGTGATGAAAACCCTTTTAATGACATCAGACCAAGGCTCTGTGTCGGCTCTTCTGCTTCTTAACCTCAGCGCCACCTTCGCCCTCTCAGGTCACCCCGTTCTGTGGGAGCGATTTAAAACCCAATTGGTCTCCTTGGAAAGGTTTGTGCCTCTATCAAACATAATAGTCTGTATTTGTAGATTCTCTGTTCTCCAACAAATCAAAGGTAGGTTTTTGGTGTTCCTCTAGGTTATGCTATGGAACCACTTTGATTTTCAGACAGACAGCTATATGTTTAATTGAAACATGTCAAATCCCCTAACATGCCTTTTAACATTCAACTAATGGTAAATACAGCTTCTAGTATCCTGTCTTGAACCAACACATTTCAGAATGTTATTCTAGTGCAAGCCATTCTGCACTGGCCCTCATGTTAAGGCTAAGGGGGTTCTCAAGGTTGTACTGATAACCTGCAAAGAAACAAATTGACTACATATCTGTCTGAATTTTCCCCACCGTGCATAAACTATAACTACATGTATGCTAAGGTCACAAGACTAAATTTATGTAGCTTTCTCTACTCGTTCACGACAAGAAAACTTGGTTGCAACCCTTAAGTCTTTACTGAAGACTCATCTTGTCAGTAGGCCCTATGATTAAGTGAAGTCTGGCCGAGGATAGTTAAAGAGAACGGCAAGGCACTGGATTGATGCCACATCCATGCCGTCTCTGCCCGGTGGGTTCCTTCCTCTCCGCTGGGATACCTTCCCTCCAATGCCACCGACCCTATTACGTTGGCTGAGTCACTGGCCTATTCATGTTCCCCCATGCCGGTCCTAAATGGACGCGTCACGCCACGGCAGGCTTTTCGCCTATACTGAACCTTAGTGGGTTGATTCGCTAACGACCCATTTCTCTGTGGTTTTGCTCTACGTAGTCATTTAGATAAATTACAGAGTGACTCGCGCACATTATCCATTGTACATATGTGATACCGATAGTACTTAACAGGTTTCTTACAAGGGGAAGGAGAATGGATGAATGATTATATTGGAATCAGAGGATGATTAGGGGACCATGGTAATAAAACGGCCAGAACTGAGATATAGCCAAGACACTGACAAATTCTAGGAGATTTATTTCTAGCTATTGTTACTGGCTACTTGATCGTGTAGTCTTTAAATAAGCCATATTTTTACATAAATGTACAAATTGTTAATGTTTCATTGAAATTGTTCTACCATAAATTCTAACATGACACCAATTCAATGAAAAGTTTTAACTACTTCAATGTTTGTTCACAGTCATTGTGTTCCTTTAGACCATTTACAACAACCATAGTCCAGAGTGTGAGCTAAAAGCTAACTAAAGCTATCCAACAAACGTGCAATAGAAAGCAGACTGCTATAATTGGTTATTGAGTAAATATTGTTGTGGCTGTCTTTTTATTGTTCTGAAAAGACAACCACACAACAAAGATTGTAGGTGAGAAAAAAATAGGTAAACCACAAGGGTTAATCGAAGTAGTCCCTTTGTTTTGCACTGCAGTTTGCATTGAAATGCTTGCTAGTTGTTTCCCGACATATAGTAAGAGATGCCACTACTATGAACCGTAAGGTCTTCTTGACATGTTAAACTAGATGTGCGCTGGATCAGCGGTGTCAAACCAGTAATTCCATTTGACCATCTTCCAATCTGAATACTAACCATGTGTTGTCCAACATCCATCCTGAATATTTGTCAACAACTCTGTCACGCGGGCAATTCCATTAGCTTTGTGCTATGGGTAGAGGGAGGGGGTCATTGAACCTTTAAACACAAATTATTATAGTATACTGTAACATTGGACAGCTCTTAAAAACAGTCTAAAATACACTGAAAAAGTCACATGAAAAATGTAGCTCTATTTCATGTAGTATGCACTCACTGCGTAAGGTGTTCTGGTCAGCAGGAGACTACTGAATTACTTGTGTGTAGGCAGTTCCTGGGTGACAAAGACATTGATGCCATTGACTGGCCCTCACGTTCACCAGACCTGAATCTAACTGAGAACGTCTGGGACGTTGTGTATCGGTGCATCTGCCAACGCCCAAGCGCCACAGACTGTCCAGGAGCTCACTGATGTCCTGATCCAGGTCTGAGGTAAGATCTCCCAGAACACCATCCTCCGTCTCATCAGGAGCAGGCGTTGTTGGGGGTGCATACAGGGACGTGGGGGCCATACACACTTCTGAGTCACAGTATTAGTTGCCTTGATGGAATGGATCAGTCATGGAAAATACACCTCCTTCATCCCAAGTCAAGCACAGTCAACTACAGGAGCTATGTCAATATTTTAGAACATCAAAAAGTCATACTGGAAGGTTAAGAGGATTTAAATGTTCTCCGAAGTAAATGGTGCTCTTTGGACACATTAATAAGTATTATATTGAAATACAGGTAGGCATTAAGTGTTAGGTAAAGTTTGCATTACTAAATATGTCATATTTGAAATTATTTGAAAATCTATGTTTTTATACTATTGGCTTCTGTTCACTTTCAATCCATAAACAGATCTATAAAACCGGAGTCAGGGGAGAACTTAGTTCATTAGCATGAGTCCAAGAACTTCCATAGTTCTTGCATGATCTCCAAATGTCTCTAACAGCATCTTTATATTGGAACAAGCACATTCCCTCCACTATCTGGCTGTCTTCCAATCACATTAGTGTATTCTATGTCCTAACCAAATATGGAATGTAGTAGTGTACCCTCTTCGGCTCCTGGCTTCACACACACTGGGTTGTGTGACGTGGAAGAAGGAGACCAAAATGCAGGTAGGCGAATAGGTTCTAATAGGTTTTATTTCCTATGGTGTGCAGTAGGACTGAACACTACCGAATGTTCAAGTGGCAATAAGGGACTTTAATTATACCCTGCCACAGAGCACCTCTGTGCCCTACACGAAAACAGATAGACAGAATAAACCACCGTAAGGAACCAGCGGCATTCGACGGGCAGCGTTGGGGGAGAGAGCAGTACACCTGGTTGGGGGACTGGGGATCTGACTCTCTCTCCTCTGACGATTCAGGGGCGGAATATGAGGACTGGGATCTTCCATATGATGATCCAGGCTGGGGTGTCAGCAGGGGGTGGAGAAGTCCACCTTTAACCC
>JACXGK010000572.1:20254-46261 GCA_016801125.1 Novumbra hubbsi
GGGACCCAAACGCACGACTTGAGTTAATCCTTACAAAACGACGATCTGGTGGTGAATCTTGATCGTTGCAGAGTTTGTGTCCATGTAAAAATATAAATATAAGAAAGGCTGGAAGGCCAGGTACTGCGGTGTAACGCAGCAGTCAAATAACTAATACTAGTCTTGGAGAAAAACTGGTGTAGCACTTAGTTTGAATCGAACCCGGGGCGTGGACAAACAGGAACCTAAGTAGGGCTGGTGATTAGTGATGAGGGACAGGTGTGAGCCGTTGAGTGTGTGATTGGTGACTGGATGGTTTGGTACAGTGATGAGCACATCGCTCAAAGCCACCAGGGGGTGTAGTAGAGGCGGAAAACAAGTCGAGTCAGGGGAAACCCTGACATCAAGAAAATCTTAAGAACATGAAGTTGAACGAACGTAATCATCCTCAGTTAATTTGTAAGAAATACCGAGTAATGAGTCATCAACTAGTACAAATACTACCATTAGCACTGTGACCACGATTCCGGGGGGAGAACGTTTGGGGCAAATGACTCCAGAAATCTATATAAGGCATATGTAAGAAGTTTGTTAATGTCCGAAGAGGTCATTACACTGTCACAAACAGACAGCTCAATATTTCTTTCCTGTTTTGAGAAGTCCCAGCTTGACTTGATATTTTCTGCATCCTTCAGAAACACTTACGGCTGGAGTGAGGGACCACTTAGTCCCTGTGAACTGTGATGCCATTACAAAACGCAGTTTAACACATTTGGCACCTCCCACATCAGAACCCTTGCAAGATGTCTCCACTAGCCAGGGGAACACGAGGAGGAAAAATGCTTGTCTGAATTGACGTGAAAGTGTCAGAAGTGTGATGGGGATGAGTGTTGGACTCCGGGGGGGATATGTAATGACACACACATACAATAACCTCTCTGCATGTACTGTCCTTCATGTTACATGTATACTGCTGCTCCTCTGTCACTAACATGATGACATATATGTTATTGAAATATTAACCTCCTACTGTACTGTGAATTAATTAGCAATTTCATTCATACCTTGATACCGGTACTACTTGACAATCAGTTTTCATTGGAATGCATGTATTTCTGTTATCCAATGTTTGAAGGCTAACGCGTGGATGTGTCTAGTCAGTCCCAGTCAGGAAGCCACACAGGCTCTCTGTATGCCCAGAGCATCATAAGCCCTCCCACTAGTTCACCACCTCTGTGGTTTAACGTGTCTCATTCAGTGCCTTCAGGTCTCATACAATGCAAAAGCCCTTGCTAATGTGTGATCCCATCGGATGGACAGAAGTGTGCTCGTCAACAGCCCACTCAGTGCCGTCTGCAGGGAATAGAGTACACTGCCTGCCTGCTTGGCTGAAGGGCACCTATTAGGAGAAAGCATAACACAACAGAGAAAGGCTTAGCGAGATGCGGAGCCCAAAACATTGTGACCACTGACCTAATCGGCTGTTGGTCTGCCGTGTGCCGCCAAAACAGCGCCGACCCGCCAGATGCATGGACTCTACAAGACCCCTGAAGTTGTCCTGTGGTATCTGGACTTGTTGGTCCAGCACATCCCACAGATGTACAATCCGATTGAGATCTGGGGAATACGGAGGCCAGGGGAACACCTGGATCTCTCCATGATGTTCCTCAAACCATTCCCGAACAATGTGCGCAGTGTGGCGGGGCTCATTCTCCGGCTGAAAGAGGCCACTGCCATCAGGGAAAATCATTGGCATGAAGGGGTTGACCACCACATGAATGTCCATGTGCATCGTGGTGCCATCACTTCCCCAGATAAACGGTGCGCACATACAATGTGTGTGAAGAACAATGGGACTCATCAGACTGGACAACCTTCTTCCACTGCTCCATGGTCCAGATCCGATGATCACATTCCTCCCATAAGCGCCATTAACTTTTCCTTGTGCCACAGTAGACCTTCTGTTGTTTCGGAGCAGATGGCACAGCCTTTATTGACCTCGCCCATCAAAGAGCTTTTGGCGGACAACACTTGGGTGTTGATAGAACATGGTGGAAACTCAGGCATTTTGTATTACCGTTTACATTTCAATTATCAACGAAACCAAGTTGGATTACAGCGGTTTGAAAAACGAACAGTGAATACTCTCTAGGATCGAACAAAGTTATCACGAGTCTGACGCAGGCACGGCCTGCAATTTGGGTCTGGATTTGTGTGAAAACATGCAATAGGCAGTGACAGAGCTCTAGATATTCTTCAGCCTTCTGAGCAGACCAAATCTGAAGTATTGTCATATTTTGGGCTTTACAAGAGTGCCTCGGGAAACTTTAACGTGGCCCTCTGTTTGCAGAAAAATTTGCTTTAAAAAACACCTCAAAGTCACCTTCGTGACCACCACCCAATACTTTATAGCGAATGTAAGGTGATTTAAACCGGACAAAATAAATATGCAAACATTTTTACATTTCAATCTCAAGGAAACACAGATGCATACAGGGTGTCAGGCCAGCGGCCCCTCAGTTATTTTTTATATGCGCATTTGATTTGCTTTCTTAAGGTTGTGTTCAATAAAACCTGCTTTAGGGAAACCTTTAACATCTTTAATGTTAATATTATTTTGATGTCAATGCACAGAAAGTGCATAGTGCTGCTAATTCAAAATTTTCAATAGAAACCTTTGTGAAATGATTCCAGCGTGTGTATCAGTACCTTTTAAACATATCCAGCACATTTTCACAATACCGCAATAATACTGATAATCGTGATCATTTTGGTCACTATAACCATGTTCATATAACTTCATCTCTACCGAACACACTGTCGCCAGTTTGTGGTTTGTTCCTCCTCGGACCACTGTTTCTAGGTACTCTGCTTCCTGGGAGCACCCAACAAGCCTTACAGTTTCAGAGATGTTCTGACCCCGTCGTCTGGCCATAACAACTTTACTCTCGCAAAGTCACTCAGGTCTTTACTCCTACCCATTTCTCCTGCATCAAACAACGTGGACTAGGAGAAATGATTGTTTGCTTAGCATTTAATCCACCCGGACCGGTACCGGCTTTCGTAGCACTTATGGAGAGGAGCACAATAATGCTGGTCCCTACAAAGTGCTTTGTGAAATGTGTTTATTAAACCTATTCAGGGTTTGCAACATACTCTGACGTTGGCTAACGCAATTTATTATAACTTTCTTAATGTTTTCTGTCCAATAAATGTGTGACTGTTTGTTGTGCCATATGCTCTCCACATGAGGTAACTCACTCTCACACACACACACACACAACAATACACACAGACACCCACCCACACGACATACACACACACACACACACACATTATACATTGGCTCACAAACGTGTAGGCACTTTAATCATAAGAAAACCATTAAATGCACTTAAAAATGAAACGCACTTAAATGACATTTAATCTGTAGAAGACATAATCCATTACTTCCACCTAAAGTTAGCTGAAGTTTGAAAAGGGCTGTTTAAAAAAACGGAATCATGGATTACAGATTACTATTGACCCACTACTTTCAGGATGAGGAATCACATAACATCAAGTTGTAGAGATTTTTTTTATCATTTAAGTCCAGCTGCTGATTTGACACACCGAAGAATCAGCTTCCATAAGACTTTTGAAATCAGCTTAACGTTGATGGTTCTCACTAAGATGGTTCGAAATTAACATTTGAAATCGACATACTTAGTGCATTAAATTAAATAGATTTTTTACTAAAAGCTATCGAAGTACAAGCCAACCAAAGTGGGGGAAAGCCTTCCGAGCTGGCAAAAAGCTACATATAGGCTGGAACCAGCAACCTCCCACAACAGGCATTTAAACTGACATCTGAGAGGTGTGTCCAACATTCATGGTCATAACAAGCAGACAACAAAAGTGTTGGGGGGACTATGTAGGACAGAGTGGCCTTGTTATCATCTCTATATGGTATTTCTCTTTCTGTTTTCCGTATTTTGGAGAATGTTGCTGAGGGTTTAAAGACATGGTGTACTGCTCTGATTCTTCAGTCACTACTAGACTCTGCTGATATCTTGTGAACCCAGGATGCCGAACTGTGTATGCAAATATCAAGGAGGCCCGACATGTGGGGAAACTGCATCTAAATCTTGGTGTACAGCAAGCAGGGTCCTTTTTGCATTTATCGAGGGCAGTGCTGTCATTTCTGACTCGGAATTTATGTGGGCCCCTCCAAGTTTGTGGACCCCAAAGCTGGCACTGCCTAACCATATGCCCCTGTCGGCCCCTGTAAGAAGCCCTGGCCCCTGTCCGCCCCTGTCAGAAGCCCTGGCCCCTGTCGGCCCCTGTCAGAAGCCCTGGCCCCTGTCAGAAGCCCTGGCCCCTGTCCGCCCCTGTCAGAAGCCCTGGCCCCTGTCAGAAGCCCTGGTCCAGGATGTTGGTGCACAAATCGCCGATGCTGAACCATCTTAAATAAGAAAACGGCTTGGCATCAGCAAACTTCTAGTAAGCGCCCATCAGGACACAGCCATTAATTTGGATGTTGAAGGACACAGCCATTAATTTGGATGTTGAAGGACACAGCCATTAATTTGGATGTTGAAGGACACAGCCATTAATTTGGATGTGGAAGGACACAGCCATTCATTTGGATGTGGAAGGACACAGCCATTCATTTGGATGTGGAAGGACACAGCCATTCGTTCACAGCTGCAGAGGCTTGGTTCAGGCTCCATGGCCAGGACACATGACGATAATCTGAATGCTAATTGACTGGAGAGGGATCAAAGTCTGGGCAGTGCTACCGGATTAAAGTACACACTGCTCATTTTGTTTCATATTAACACTACATTAGCCCACATTAAAATGCCTTGTTACTGTATTAAAAGTCTTTGTCTGTGAGCTTCCTGATGTGCCTTAGTTCCCTTTATAGCACTCTTTGCAGTCGGTAAAATAAAGTAGGCCATTAGACATGTGCTGTTTGGTGAAAATGTATGTTATGAAAAGTGTTTCAGAGTCAATCTTGTGTTTCACAGAACCAGTGTCTTGTGACCTATTTTTAACATCTACAACACCTCTCTCTGTATGTGTGATTTCGGACTAACCTGTTAGGTAACAAAATGAATTACTCATGACAAGGCAATTGTGCATGGCAGCAAAGCTTGGGACTGAATATCGAGAGACAAATGTGACTGAAGAACAGTATTAGCGGACAATATTTGCGTGCTGCAAAGTCAGAGTCATCCTTAAGAGGACAGTGGGGGATTGGGGGGGGGGCGTCTGAGTGATATAGCTGGACGAGGCAGACATCATTCAGGATCAACAAATGACAGAGGTCACTGTAGGTGGGCTGACATTATCCTAATGATTCCATCAGTACTGTGCTCAAGGAATATCTTTGTTGAGAGCTATATCACTCAACTTCCAGTTACCTTCCTACACCAGTTTGCACATCTCTGAGACTACGACGCGGACATTAAAAAGCACCAATGCAATCTCTAATGAGGACCTGATAACAGACCTTTGTACTGCATGAATATGACCATACCCCCTCCTGTAACCCTGAGATCAATAACTGACATCAGCAGGACCACGCCTCTCCTCCCATCTCCTGACGAATGTCCGTCCTCTAAATCTGTGCTATTTCCTGCGTCCTCTCAGAGGGACACAGCTCAGATAAAGTGGGAATTCAGCTTTTGGCCAAGCATGACTGAGCGAAGCTCTTTGACATTGAGGTGCACAGATGTTAATAAAAAGGCCATCGGCATCTACAGCAAACATGGACATAAGGCACACATCCTTCACCTCTAACCCCAGATGGCTGGAAGAACATCTGGCCATGAACACCCTCCCAAACCTGAGTGGGGGAGAGACAGTAACATCCCTTCAAAGAGTGAATAGAGGACCGTCATACCTTTAACGAGGAGAAACGACTGCTAAGATCCCAGCCTCCCGCGGAATGCATGACCTTTCTCCTTTTAGGATTTCCTCCGGAGGTGAAGGAGGCGCTTTGCCGAAAAGAGAGAAGGCCGAGCTCGGGCTAATCTCCGAAGTATCGGCAAGCCCCTGCTGCCGGGACAGGCTCAGGCGCTGCAACGCGGTCTACACTGTCCCAGGAACAGACTCACA
Organism: Novumbra hubbsi; assembly: GCA_016801125.1. NCBI lineage: Eukaryota > Metazoa > Chordata > Actinopteri > Esociformes > Umbridae > Novumbra > Novumbra hubbsi. The sequence goes on from JACXGK010000572.1 coordinate 26,339, forward strand.
GACGCACTCTTCGCTCCATCAGTTGATACCGAGTTCACGCAAGCTCAATATCATTCTTTTTTTTTTTTACAACCGAGCAACCATTTGCTCACCGCATCAGATTACACCTGTGACGTCACCGGTCCCGGACAGAAGGGCTCAACTAAAAGGCAGCTCGCCGATGCTGAGCCACTGTGTTCCCATCTTTTGTATTGCTCTCGGAGTAAAGCCCCAGTAGCAGCTTGCCGCTTCACGCCGCACCGCAGAGCATCACCTCGCACCTCCCATGGGGCATGCAGGGTCTGTTCCCAGGATGTGTAGCTTGACCAATTAGCCTCTATGGCCGTACCTCTCTCTCTCTCTCTCTTTTTCTCGCTCTCTCTGTGTCTGCAATGCAATCTCTCTCTTCCCTATCTAGCTATTCCTTTTTCTGTGTCTATTTTTAGTACTTACTTTCCTACTCTGTCTCTCCCTTTCACTTTCTCTGCAATGCCAACTGTAGTATATTTATAACATGAGGCAATCCCCCCCAAAAAAACTAACAAGGAACCATCTGGTAGCAAACAAATCCCTTCGGTGCACTGCAAGTTCAATATTTTAAATGCTGCATTACCAGAAAGTTTGCTAATACATCCGTATTCATTTTTTTTTTTTTAATTGTAGCCAAACTACGATATGCTTTGCTAGGTGATAACAATATGGAAATAGCTTACCTTTCTTAGAACATTAAAACAAATCTGAGGGATAACTTACCACACTTCTGCGACCAGGAGTTGAGACCTGAAATGACAACATTGGCATTATTAGCATTTTGAAGGCCATCAATCAAGTTGACAGCTTCAGAAGCAGTTGTATAACCTGTGAAGGGCGCGTGTGATAACCTGTGAAGGTCTAGTGGGATAACCTGTGAAGGGCACGTGGGATAACCTGTGAAGGGCAAGTGGGACAACCTGTGAGGGCAAGTGGGATAACTGTGAAGAGCAAGTGGGATAACCTGTGAAGGGGATGTGGGATAACCTGTGAAGGGCAAGTGGGACAACCTGTGAAGGGGATGTGGGATAACCTGTGAAGGGCATGTGGGATAACCTGTGAAGTGGGATAACCTGTAAAGGGCATGTGGGATAACCTGTAAAGGGCAAGTGGGACAACCTGTGAGGGCAAGTGGAATAACCTGTGAAGAGCAAGTGGGATAACCTGTGAAGGGCATGTGGGATAACCTGTGAAGTGGGATAACCTGTAAAGGGCATGTGGGATAACCTGTAAAGGGCAAGTGGGACAACCTGTGAGGGCAAGTGGGATAACCTGTGAAGAGCAAGTGGGATAACCTGTGAAGGGATGTGGGATAACCTGTGAAGTGGGATAACCTGTAAAGGGCATGTGGGATTACCTGTGAAGGTCAAGTGGGATAACCTGTGAAGGGCAAGTGGGATTACCTGTGAAGGGCAAGTGGGATAACCTATGAAGGGCGAGTGGGATAACCTGTGAAAGGTAAGTGGGATAACCTGTGAAGTGGGAAAGCCTGTAAAGGGCAAGTGAGATAACCTGTGAAGGGCAAGAAAGATAACCTGTGAAGGGCAAGAAAGATAACCTGTGAAGGGCAAGTGGGATAACATGTGAAGGGCAAGTGAGATAACCTGTGAAAGGCAAGTGGAATATCCTCTGTAGTGGGAAAGCCTGTAAAGGGCAAGTGAGATAACCTGTGAAGGGCAAGAGAGATAACCTGTGAAAGGCAAGTGGAATAACCTATGAAGTGGGAAAGCCTGTAAAGGGCAAGTGAGATAACCTGTGAAGGGCAAGAGAGATAACATGTGAAGGGCAAGTGAGATAACCTGTGAAGGGAAAATTCAGTCCTGCTCTCACTAGGATTCAGGCCTGTATTCTAAATGTACACTATTTTTGACCAGAGCTTATTCAATGAGCTAAGGCCTCTACATGTCAAATGTGCCACATTACTTCAACGAAATATACTGTTTAATATAATAGAATGTTGTGCAGGCCTTCACTTGTTCAGTGTTTATTAGACATGGGGCATCAATCACATCCATTTGAGCCAACAGTTCTTCTCAGCAGGTTGGGGGACTTGAATTGAAGGCTAAAGTAGTGCACTACATACGGCTGAATGTAGAACAGTACGTTGCAATCTTTATGATGATAATGCCTGCTGAATAGAGGTCTGAATGAAAAATAAAAAGACTTAGATCTGCCTAATTTTTTTCACTGTTCAAACATAGTGGATAGGATGGTGGTGACAAAAAGCCCTGAAGCCATTGTCTTCAGGTTTTTTTTGGGATGTGGACATTTAACAACATTCGACTGGCATCATGTAAACGTATCTGAAACAAAATGTGGGAGGTATGATTTGTAACGCGAGCATAAAAGTACATCTGGCAAGTGCTCTGTGTCAGGAATACAAGGCTGTAGGCAGAGATTATTTATCATTCCACAAAGCTTCCAACAACCCACAGAGCATTCTGATTTCACCTCCCCAATTAAGGGACTGTAACTTTGGTATGAGACAGGAAGTCAACCATATCACAGAACCGCCTCTCCCACATGCCAATCAACAACCCACTGAATGTAGAAGGGACATCGTATTTTGAGGGGTTTAACAAAAAGCTTTCATGTCAACATCAGATGGAAAATGTAGGCAAATCTCTTAGGAAGTGACTAGCAGGAAGCCGGTAGTGCATAATTTTTTTTAATCCAGACCACTTTGCAGTGTTGCTTGTATCTGTCCCTATATAACAACACACAGGTGTGCACTAAGGACAATATTTCAAACCTGTTTAGTTCATCATCTCAATGGAACAAGCCAGTGTGTTTTAACGGTTGTGAAAAACGCCACACACTGTATGCTATAAACTAAGGTATAATACTAAATACGGCTATATTCCAGATTACAGACACTCTTGGTCTAAAGGGCAGGATCTCCTTATATAGTCCCAAAAGGTATTACCACTGCAGCAACAGTGTTTCCCAGCTCCAGTCCTCCAGCGCCTCCAATGGTAAACACTTTTGTTGTGTAGCATTTTTTCCTCAAATCTCTCAAACAAAAGCCATCATCAGTTGGATTTAAACGACTGACTGGCCAGTCAAGAACATTCAACATTCTTGCTTAAGATCTCCTCAGTTGCCATGGCAGTTGGTTTGGCATGATATGTCACGCGAAATGATGAAGTGAACCCCGATGAGTTTGGAAGCCTTTGCTTGTACTTTAGCTGAATCAATAAAGACAAGTGAGCCTGTTCCAAAGGCAGCCATACGTAGCACCCATATCACTGTGTTTTATCAATACGTTTGTATGATCACAAATATTTTTGTCTTTTGTTATCACTGGTACATTTCTGAATCATTGTTTCATCTGTACTCTAAAGGCTTTTCTTGGGTACAAAAAATTGTCCATCTTGATTTTCACACTGCAGCGTAGCCTCTGACTTACTGCTGGTGAAGTATTCTGTTGATGGTGGTGTCAGACACATTGTTATCTACCTCATAGAGAGTGCACCATATCTATCAGACACTGTTTTGGTCATCCACTGGCCTACCATTTTTGATTGCGGACCTTACCCGTGTTTCCTTTGTTTTCAATCGTGTTCCAAACTGTTGTTTTTGGTAAGCCTAGCTAGGGTTTTGTCTATGTTTACATTTTCTTTTTCTTGAGATTTTTCAATCTCATAGTAACTTAATTGACTTTCACTGACGCCTCTTTAGTGCTAATGTTGACAGATACCAGAAGCATACTCTCTTGAACATGGGCAAATAATGTGAATTATTATTACTTCGCCAATTAACACAATAAATGTGGTGAAACAAGGGGACTACATATAAAAAGTGCAGTGGTTCCCAACAAGGGGTACTAGGAACACTGGGGTACTAATTCCACTGGGTGGTACCTGAGAAGATTCATGACACCATAGGCTTAGTTGTGGAATTAACATGAGGAGGTGCTTCAGGGGTACTCTGGGCAGAGCAAAATTCTGTTGGTGGTACAGTAACTGAAAAGGGTTTGGAACCACTGCCCTAGAATACGGTTGACAACATTCAACAACAAGATGATTTTGTTTAATATGCGTGTAGGTATATACAATGTAAAGTTACGCACTGTACAATCTATTAATGGGTTTTACACTGCATTTAGTTTTTCGTATGACGTCCCAATGCAAGGAATCTCCATTAACAAGAAAATGATTTCCTTGATAACAATTAAGTATAACATTAAAACACAAAATAGGTTGTAAGGACTGAAAATAATATGGATTGTTTTCAAGCTGCTGCAGGTGGTTGATATTGAATACAAAAATGCATTACCTGATTTTCTGTCAGTCTAATTATAATCATATTGCTCTGTTAAGGTGATCGACTACTATGCAACTGTGGTACGCTACATTCAACATGCTGCTTTCATCATGACTAATTCACTTTACAGTGACATATTTGTATCAGGTACAATGAGAAGATCCACGCGGGATAGCCTAATAAATGCGCACAAGAATATAACGTCCGCTGAATTTGTCAAGTGTCATGGAAGGTCTTCTTACCGTTTGCAGCAGCGGCTCCATTTGAGCGCTTTGGTCCTTAATGTCCATCTTGCGTTCCCTGAACAATAATGCCCGGTGTACGGAATCGTGGATGGCTGCTGTTCTTTTTACTATTCCAGTCAGGTCTGAAAAGTGCGGCGCGAAAAAACTGTCTGACACGCTCTGGTCACATGTTAAGCAGTCGTTATTGTCCTATAACATGATTCCTCACAGGGGCGCCGCTTAAATTTCATCCATGCTAACAGAACATGAGCATACCATACCTCTTGCCTTAACGTGACGCGGCAAACTAGATTAGGCAATCCTAATGGATGTTTTTGGCAATCCGGATGTTTAAATGAAGACAAGATAACAAACAAGCATCTAAAATGCAAACCCGTTTTTTTATATATGAGATAAACTTCACAGTTTATTCAGACGAGTATAATTGACAACAGAGATTATGCTGTAATTCATATTTTAAATATCCTTTGATATTGACGTCTGTTTAAATGTTATATATAGTCAGTTGTTTTGGTAGACAAAATAGTGCATATTAACATTTCCTTTCTCGGTGTTCAGATCAGATCAGAATGTTTTTAGATGCATGCCCTATTTCCACAACAGCGATTGCTTCTCCAAGGCAATGCACCAGTACATTCCATAAGAACGTTTCTCATAACCAATAGCTACCCCTGTGCTCTCACTCACTAGATTTCATGGAGCCCATAGAACTCAAGTACTGATCGTGGGTCTGTGACTCTGTCTACATTTAGGAAGACAAGTCTGGGAGGTTACCAAGCCTGGATGTTATGCCACTTAGACTGGCAACAGTTTATCACAGATAGACAATTCCCTCCCTCCAAATGCACTTTCCAATTTGGCCGCGGCAAAAAAGCGTTTCGCTCTCTTTTTTGCTTCAAAGGTGGAACTTGCCCTCCCTTACATTTCAGCTTTGCTCCCACTCTAAGCAACACATCCCAAAATGACTCTAACCAATACATAACCCGTATTCTCATCAGACAAAATTAAGTATCCAACCCAGATAGTATCACTCTTTGCTGCTCGGCACAATGTCCCCTTCTTGACATTTAAGACATATGTATTCAAACAATAATTTAGTCAACAGGTGAATCGTGGCTGGACTGATTCATTTTGCTCATTCACATAGAGCATAACGTAATGGGAAGGCATTTGACGCCCTCTGGTGTACATAAATGGATCAGCATCACTGAGTTAGTAGTCTGCCTTCAGAACAGTGGTACAAATGACCATTAAGGAAAGTTGTATAGCAGTAGGGAAAGCTTTTCAATGCTCTGCTACACTGTAAGTCTTCATTAAGCCTATTCCATCATAAGTTATAACTGCATTTTTGACTAAAAAGATACTGAACAAACCTTTTAGGAAATGGTGAATTATGACTGCCACTACATGACAGTGGTCCTGATACATTACAGGATTTAGCCTACAAAGGGACAAACTTTGCCTTGTCCCTGTCACTGGTTTGCAATAAAAAGCATAAACAAAAGGGGTTATTTTCCCTCTAAACCTGTACGAAACTTTTCTCAAGGGAGCATGAGGTTTGTCATCACAGTTGTGTGATGGGAGTGCTTATTTATTCATTGTGGCCAAGTGCTAACATATTTATCATTTATTTACATTTTGCATGGTTGTAACATAAATGACAGGAGTTTCTTGACAGCATCTAACAATCCTCATTGTAACAAGTAAACTTAATTTCTTTGAAAAGACATGTAGAACACATATTTCCATATTTATAAGGACAGCACAGTAGCCCACCAAATTTTATAGTATATTTGAGAATTATCCAGCCCACTAATGTACATTATTGCACAGAACAGGAGTTTTCAGTATACAGTGGAGTACCTTTTAGAGGAAGGTACTCTTGACGCCAGGATGGCCTGCCGTCTAGAAGGGAAGCAAAGAAACTACTTCTCTTTAGGAAAAATAACAGGGACTGAGTGATATTCTGCAAAAGATACAGGGATTGTACTGCTGAGGAATGGGGTAGAGTCATTTCTCTGATGAATCCCCATTCTGAATTTAGTCCTCTAGAAAAATGCTTGTCCTGAGAAGAAAAGGTGAGTGCTACCATCAGTCCTGTGTCATGCTAACAGTTAAGCATCCTGAGATCATTCATGTGTGGGGTTGCTTCTCCGCCAAGGGAGTGGGCTCACTCACAATTTTGTCTAAGAACACAGCAATGAATAAAGAATGGTTCCAAAACATACTCCCAGAGCAACTTCTCTCAACATTCAAGAACAGTTTGGTGATGAACGATGCCTTTTTTTTTGCATTTCACTATGTGGCTTGGGAAACAAAACATCAAAATGTTGGGTCCATGGCCAGGAAACTTCCTAGACCTTAATCCCATTGAGAATTTGGGATTAACTGGTTCTGATTTGGTCCAGATTTAACCTATTTGTAAAAAATGTGAGTCCATTAATTTTGACTGAGTCAGCAACATGTTGAACTAATGTTGGAGTTAATGTTGGCATTTCATTCATTTGTCCACACTGCCTCCAATTAATGTCAAGGGCAAGCTTGCTTTGTGCTAAAGGATTAAGATCACTTTATTATACATGCACAAAGACATAAACAGACACATTTCTTTCTAAAATATATTAGATTGGTTCACTTCTTTGAGGGACAGAAAGCAATTCAGTGAAGGGCATGCACAGCATCAGGCAAAGTCATCTGGCACCAAAGAATGCTTCTAAGACATTCTACATAAACTGCTATATATATTGGTAAAAATGGTATCTCTCTGCATGACAATTAATCTAAACACCCCCCAAAAAAGATTAAGACTTAAAACCTTTGAATCTTTGTGGGATCTCTAAAGAAGTCAAAGTCCTGAGAAGAGCTATGGCAAATCTTTGAATAAATGTACTACCAGCCTTAAATTGAATATCAGTCTACAAAAGAGAATTAGTTTAGTTTTGAATTGTAAGAAAGGCCACATACAATTTTTATTTGTTTTAAACAAAAGGAAATTGTGTTACTTTTAGTGTTAATATTTGTCATTTGGCCAAAACATAAACATAAATGTATTTAAAAATAAACAGTTTTAACAATTCGGAATGGTATTTGGCCACATTAATTTATATTTCGATTGAATTCAAGTAAACTTTTGCATAATTAGTGCCTTCCATTTGTCCTTTGACGTGACTACAGAAAGCAACAAGTTGTTTCCATAAATCAGTAAGAATTTCTGGTATTTTCCATAATATTACATGTATAATAACACTGATTAATGGTTCTTCCGCTATGTTTCTGACTAAAAGTCCAGTAATTATACTAAACATAAAACAACTATTATTTGAGTTGTTTACTATGACAAGGTTACCTGTCACGTGTTCTAACGATACTAGTTTGTCCCCAAAAAATATTTTGTCATTAATTTATTGCAGTCACATTTGACTCTGATGGACAATACACAGCAATTGTATAGCTAAAACAATTATTGACACAAATTTCATACCACTGGTTAAACGCTTCTAGACAATAGCATTAAGATTTTTGTTTAAAGTGTACTCATTCCCATTGCAGACTCAAAAGAGCCCTGTGCTTTAATTTTTCATCACTACCACTGGAACTGGATTCTTTGCACAACATTTTGCCTTCTTGGCTGTAGTAGTCATACATTAGAAAGCACATAACGAGGTGCACTCTTCCAGCGATAGAAGAAAACCAAACACTCGCCCAACCCAGGGTCTCATCTCACAGCCAACGTCACGAGAGTCAATATTCAAGACTTGTTATATTGAAGGGATGTTGGAGAACACTGCATAAAAGAGCCCACACCATAGGCGGAGAAAATACCAAGCTTCGCTGCCTTGAAAAGCCATGGCATACATGGAAACACTAGTTAAGTACCACTGAGACAAACAGGTTAATTGGTTTTGCTGAATGCATCTGACCGAGACATAGCCTAGTTGTACTCTCCCACTGCGTTTTGGTGTGTGGTGACGCGTCTCATCGTCAAACGCCCACTCGACTCATGGCTGTCGGCTCAACTGACGTGTGACGATACATCCTTGAATCATTATTGGGGGTGCTAATGGGGGTACTAGGCTTATTCTTACTGGGTGCTTTAGTCCCGTTTCATCCCAGCCTTGTGACGCTAATGCAAATGGGAGGCGGTGTAACCAAGTCTCCAAAACAGGCTCCCCTGAGGGGCACTCTCAAAATGGATCGCGTACGATGTCACGCAAGAAGGGTGTGTCTGCAGAAAACATTTCTGGAAAATACAAACTGGAAATTATGGTCGTAGATATTTGGTGTTCTTGGGCGCTGTTTTAGTTTCACTATAGTATTGAGTTTCATTGCATTAGGAACTCAGACAATTACCAGGACGTTTTAGCCAACAACCTGGTTACCTGTCTCTAATAAAAACATAACCTCAAACAGATGGATAAGCATTCACAATGACACCAATCACACATTAAAATCCACAAAGAAATGTTTTCACTGACAACAAAATGACACATTTGCAATGCGTAAAGTCTCCGGACCAGTGATTTTTAAATCAAGTGGGTTCCCGGAAGCGCAGATCAAAGCATCTCAAGGATCTGAGAAGATTATTGATGAAGGAATGTTCTAATATACCTGGCGATGTGTTCTCTAATGTCATTAATAATAATAATATGCTTGCAGTGCAGGATGTTCAAAGTGTTAAAAACAAGGGTGGAAATTATTTTGACCTTTTTTTGTGAAATATATTTATAATTTGGGAACTGTGTACTTGATTGATTGCATTGAATGCATAGTGAAATATTCAACATATGCAAATATATGTTGTATATTTTGTAGAGCCTTTGCGCATTCATTTCAAGGGTGCAATATTTTAAGGGTGTCATGCTGATAACATTTCTGATTAAGCTTACAATATGTAAGGCCATGTGCTTTACAAGATAACTCTTCCATCACAACATGACGTTAAACTCTATAGATTTTGGGAACATTTGGATGTCCTAATAAACATGGGGACTATTGTTGCTTCAAAATAAACGTAAATGTTATAGCCAATAGAAGGTGAAAGGAAGTGTATTAATTTTTCCAAAGATTTACTTACATTTGATAAACTTGATTTACACTATTTGATAGCGTTTTATCCTATTATCCGCATAAATGTGCTCATGGTCAAACTAAAATACAAAAATGCTTACTATGCTGCTTGACATTTTAGTCATTTTATTTGTGCCATTTTGTACTAAAGACGTGTTAATTATCAATGTTCGGTTAAAGGCGCATCTCTAATATATGCACGAGCATACTGTATGGTGAATGTGTTGTACTACCAACATCAACTTAAAATTTTCCGTAAAATTCACCCTTTCTTCATTCGTTTGTATATCATTTTATTGCAATGAAGCACATTACAGCAGATACAGAAGCTGTCCACAAACCGCACAGTCTAGTACAAAAGATATGGAAGGTCCGAGAAAGAATCAAGAATTAAAACATTTTTATCTGATCAGGTACTAAAATGTACACTAAATAATCATGTAAAACGTATATTACCACATCTATTAGGTCCGTCTTTTTCTTCTCAGATAGTGGTTGCGCCCTTAATGTCTAACATTTGTATATTTTGTACTGACACTGATTGAAAACGATGGCCATAGAATACCAGGATACAGAAATAATGGCATAACTCTACAGATCAGGGGCTCGTTGGCCAGAGCATTCGCCGCGTCAAGATCTTTAGCACCAAGAAGACAAGCCTATCTTACCGTCGAGGACAAAAAGGACAAAACAAAAGTTCCAAAACCTTTTGCAGGTGTTACAAACAAGCTAACGGTAAAAAACATATATAATAATAACTACTGACATTTCTGCATTCTAAGGCAAATATTCTTCATGGGCTTAAGTCCAACCGTATTTAGAGCAATAGGCCTAAATCATGGATCATAGACAGAAAACGTTAATTAAGATACATGGGGTTCAATTGAAACTCCTGTGAACATCTCTAGGAGCGGTTCCACGGAAGTAGGATTATTAAATTGAAGTAACAGAAAAATGATACCAGAGCAGCTCTCTCGATACTATCCATATTGACAATTGGTCTAACAAAATCTGTTTGTTAGACCATTTTCTGACATCCGAGTGTTTGAGAAACATTCTACACCAGTTGCCTGTAAAATAAATACGCATCTGCAATGACCGTAATGTTTAAGTTACATCGAAAATGTCAAACGAGACCCTGATCTTTCTGCTAACAGTATGATACAGAACGATATAGCCATCGGACTCTCCATCGGATATAGTTGATCTTATCGAACAAATTGTTTAACATCACTAGACTATAGCATAGTCCTACAACATGGGTTTTAAATCACAACCAAGTAGCCTATTTCTATCCATGGAAATATCAAAAATCGAATAGTTTAAATACATTTCACAATAACACTAAATGGTTAAATAGTATATACATTATTTTCATAATTACAGTAGACAATAGATGTTGATTAAAACCGTTGTCATTAAATAAATAGCTTTCTCAGATAGCAAACGAATAATGTTAAATGGAAGAATTTCGGTAACATTTTGCTAGCAGGCCTGTAGTAGGGCCTAAATACACCCATGTTTGCGGTTAAGCCCAGATTCGCAATTCCTTTCTTAATGCTGGGCATTGGGAAATATATTATCATCGAAAAAGAACACGTGATTGGTGCATTTTGTTGTGCTTGTCTAACTATGTGGATAGAAACTATAGTAACCAATGTCCTTTGCGCAATTTTTCTCACACTCTCTTGGAGCCAACATCTCAGATTTCAACTGGGACACTGTTTCCGGAACTGGAGTGGCTGTGGGTGAAATTCTTCTCCGTTTGGCCTGCTCAAAGATCCCAGAATCACTTGAGTCAATAGACTTGATCGAAGACGGCGTCTCTATCCAGTTGGGTTCGGATAAATCTTTTGGTTTGGCCTCATCCGACCCTCCGATGGGTGACCTCTCTGTTGAAATCGCGTCCGCGTCATCGACCAGGTAGTTGGAAGTGCCGGTTCTGCCCCCAACAGCATTTGTAGGCCAGCAAGAGAGAACCGAGCTGGACTTACTGCAGTACTGGGGTGGTGTGCGTGTGCCCCAGCCAGATGGGTCGGCATAGTAACCTAAAGGTCTGTTTGAGCAACCTGCCGTAGGAAGAGGAAGTGCCTTTACTCCAGCCGCTGCGTAGGACAGCAGGGTGGCCGCGTTACCGGCAAAGTCAGCAGCTGCGGCCGCATCGTATGCCGAGGCGGCAAAGTCCAGTCGGTTATTGGCAGGGGTGACAAACCATCGCTGCGGGGATGCAACTGTCGGCTCTTCGGTTTGTTGCTGGGATAGCAAGCTGTTACTAAGTGGGACGCTGCGGTCCGTGCCAGGACCGGTCCCTACGCCAGGGTGAAAGCGAGATTTGGCATAACTGCTGACAAATTGGTCCTGTAGAAAAGAACCAGCCATGGCGTATCTCGCACCAGGCACGATCTGAGAGCGAGGCGAGTCACCCGGTGATGGTGTTAACCGGTCAATGTCACAACCTGTATAGACACTGAAAAGATAGAGTGAGAAAAATACGAATTATGAATATTGCAATATAGCTGTCCCGGCCAAAGAGACGTAAAAGAATGGAAGAAACCGTTTCAAATTGCTAACTTGATTTTTGGAGGTTACATCAGCAATGACATGTTATAATTGAGTGACCATATTGTGGTTATTATAGTTTATGGGACAATTCTAAGGGTTAATCCAATACATAAATTATGGCTAAAAATCGATAAATAAAATAAATTATAAGCAAAATAAATTTTAATACAATGTATATTGATTAGATCCAACTAAAACACAAAAACGGCCTCACTCCCAATTTGAGGATCAGTGAGTGCACATTAATGAATATAGCATGGATGTTATCGTGTTCCTTTGTGTGTGTTTTTTTACAATAATCTAACATCACAGCATCGCAAAAACACACGGTTGGCTTGAAGAAATATTAGATAAAGGTTTTCCTAAGCATTTAAAAAGTGTCTTTAGGTAAAAATACGACACTTCAATTAAATACTACTTTTTTTGTCTCAGATGGATTGTTTTCAGTTAATTAAATGTTTATATTTATAATTGGAAATGCGCCTATTCAAGCATAAATAAATACTTTCACACAACGCACAAGAAATAATGCAAAATTGCCTTACGTGTCATAGTTGTCTCGAAATCCTTTAGCAAAAGGATTGTGGTCGATTTTTAGCTGCGTAATCTGCATGCAAAAAGAGGCAGTTGTTAGAAATAACAGCTATTAGGCTAGTGATTTTTCCATTCTCGCTATTCCCAAAATGCAAGAAACAATTTTTTTGAGTGACAAATAACCCTACGACATCATCAATAAGATTTCTTACATCGGTATTCTGGTAGGCTGTGACTGCAATAAACTGTGTTTCGGGAAAGGTGAAAGTCTGAACTCTTCCAGGTTGACTAGAGTCTTCAGTTCCATCTTCGTTGACTTCCACTACATGGAGCCTAGGTTGGTACTTGTGAAGGGACTGAAGAACAACCATCTGGAGGCACAAGTAAGAAAGACGTTCCATAAATTATCACAGTTATTTGGAACTACATTTAAAACAAATACAACATGTTATTTTCTTTATGTAAATGACCAAAGTGCAGACTGGATATTACATTATTTTGTAAAGAATAACATATAATGTTAGTACAATTTACATTTAAGATTATTATTCAGTATTGGGGAAAACATAATATGCGTAATATCTGTGACAGTAACACACACTCAATACAAAAATAATTGTCCATGATATTTTACGTTTAGTTTCTTAAACATATAAACACATTTAGCTTACTTGTCCCGTGTTGTTTGAACCTCCTTTATTGTTGGTTAATTTTAACTTCCCAAATGATATTTCTTGGCGCATCCAGTGCGCACCTGTGTTTGGTGAGTCAGGGTGCATGTACACCCTGTTTCCTGTAGGAAGAATAGAAGCGAAAATATTAAAATGTTAGATCAGAACTCAAATCACTATAGACAGTTAGAAAAAAAATGATACGATCCTCCTACTGTTAAATATTAACCATTATTATTAATGGTTTACGGAGTTGGACTTACTGGAACGTAGCCTACCTGTCACATTTGTGTCGGCTTTGCCACATGGTACCCACTTGCCACCCTGGAATCGCCAGTGATTTGGATCGGCAAGAATAACATCCACAAAAATGTTGTAATGTGCAGTCGGATCCAGACCAGAAATGTTGAAACTCAAAAAGGGAAACATTCGCCTGTAATAATAATAATGAAGAAACTTTATGTAAATCATTTTCGATCTGGTGGCAGGATCGGGCGATGTGTAGCGACATTTCATGTTTAACAGAACATATGCAACAATACATGAAAATAGTATGTAAACGTTTTTCAATTCAACCGAAGAAAAAAAAAATGCAATGATCCTAAAAACACATTGAATTACATTTTTGATTACATTTAGTCGTTCACCATGAGAGCGTATGCTAATTAGTAAAATGTAAAATAGAATTAAATAAATGCATCAAATGATTCCATCCAAAATCCGCATCCAAATATGTAATGAAGGGATTGTAGCAGTAACACCTACCTTCCTTGTTTGGTTATTATCATCTCGGTTTGATGTCTGTGAAACTTCAGCCACAAGGCCCTGTTGCACAGATACACCTGCGCTTTGCCAGGCACCAGACCAGTTTGCGCCGAGGAAAATTGGTAGAATGCGGCTCCTTGATAAGTGTGTCCATACTGTTGCGCGTATGGGTAGCCCGCGGTTGGGTAGCCTTGCGGAGAGCTGTTGGTCAGAAGACTGTTGTACGCTCCATTCGTAATGACTGGATGGTGGGCCATATAACGACTAGGACTTCCAATAGAAAAAGCCGGGTGCGCTGGTCCATGTTGACTTGGGTATGGGAACATAGCACATGAAGTTGCGGAGACTGACTGTGGTTGGCTAGATTGAGAAAAAATATACCTTTCTCCTGCAGATCCATCGAAATTATGACGAATTTCAGAGACTCCGTGTAGATCAGGAGAGAGCTTGCCTCTCTGGACGTCCCCTGATGCGTCCTTGGAGTCGGGAAAATTGTCTGCCTCAGACTGATTCGTCATTCCTCTTGATTTTTTTTTCAGAGGTGAACTTCTCTCCAGGTTGTCACTTGCAGAAATAATAGGATGGTCCAGACAGGAGAGCTCAGATCCATCGGAGGTTGGGTAGACACTGCCCACATTCAGGCATTTCCTGGAGAGCACACTTGCTGGCAAAATGCAATTCTCGAGCTGCATATCTTTCCAATGGCAAATCGCTAATAACGCAACCTATATGAAATCCCAAGGTTTTGCACACGCCTAAGTCTATAGCAAACGAAAAAACGCCTTCCTATGGTTTGAGACATTTCGGGTAAGAGAGTAAATTAACCAATTGACACCATCCAGCAATCAGGAAGGATTTCCTTTTCATCACTCTTTCTGCATTGCTAATGAATCGACTATTGCGATTGGTTAGCTCAAGACAGTAATTTAATTAGACAGCTCTTAATTAGGATAATCACGAGGGCGCTGTGCATAAACCCATATTTGCTTAGAGACAATCAGGCATCGAGTCATAATCTGATCAAAGTATTAACTTGATTTAAAATGCAGTATCTGTGTAGAAGACACACCTATATATCAACTGTTTGATAATGTTCTAAGCATTGCTTGCTCATAGAGGTATTCGTACAAAAAAATAAAAAAAGGTGTGCTGAGGATATAAAGCCACGTTTTGCCCGTGTAGATTGGGAGATTATTAGGGTGAATATGCGTTGTTTACCTATTAATGTGATAAGAGTGGTAAAGTATGTTTACTGGGGAAACAAAAATATATTATTAACATACCAAAAATGTCAGGCAATGACAGGCAGAGCACTTCATGCTATAACATGTTTGTGATATAGCGTGAAATCATACCGTTCCTCTGAAGATGTGTTTATGAGTCCCAAGGCAAGTAAATATTTCATTACACTTGTATAAAGTTATGAATCAGGGCACTCATAACAGAGGGTGCGCTGACAAATAAAATAACAATATCATAATCAAATCAGCCAGAATGAGAAAACAAAATCAGCAATAAAAAACATATTCAAAAATAAATATTGTAAAATCAGAAGGTTTTTCTACACGATTTAAATGACATTTCCGAACTCGCCTTTTCCCCCTTAATTTAGCTGATCCAAAAATCTTGTTCAATGTTGTTGAATCATACCACTGTAAGAACTACACGAGTGTACCCATTTTATTTTATTTTATCGTAAACATATAGATGATAATCGGTGAAATAAAACACTTGCATGCTTAACGACCATTGCATTTATGTTTTAATAATAGGTCAAAAGAGTCAAGACACACCACAAAATTACGTTTTTCCTTATTAGATGATTAGTTGTATCCTATATTGTTATAAGTTCATGTACATGGTGCGTCACTGAAATGTGCCGTAGGCCTACATTTTAAATATGTATTTAGACAAATTCCCTTGTATGTGCAAAATAGTAGCTGCGCCTTTGGATATTGGTAATGTGTTCTAAGCACCAATGACAATATCAAGCACGTGACCCTCCAAAAAGATGCATTGCAAGTACGTTTTGGCAGCTTTTCAGATTTGTTTCTGCCCAATAGAATTGGTAAATCATGTGTGTATGTATATATCCAAAATGTATTTAATTATCCTTAATAATATTAGCATACATTTTAATGTAGACGTTGGAGAACACTTTTGTGCATAATATGTTTCATTTAAATAATAAAAGGTAGATAGAAAATTGGAAATGTAATGTGCAAAATGAAATTCCAACTTGTACACAGTATGTAATGTTGTTATACCTGAACCAGGAAAGATGTACATACCCCATGCAATAATTACATGTCAGGGACTCAGTGCATTGACTTCAGAATGGTGGAGCCAACGGGTGCAAACCCAGGTCTACTGTTGGGCACCAGAAGAGCATCAAGGCCTTTCTACTCCTCAGGTCAAAGTAATGGTAAAGGCCTGCAGTCTATAGGCCTATCAGGTGTAAGTTACCATTCTCAGACCTCCTATTTCTCCTCTTCCTTCTAAGGTTTTACATTAGATCTTGTAGTGTCATTTGACGTCAATTTGTAATGTTGAGATAGATGGCATTTGCTGTAGAGATGGCATTAGTTTGTCTCATAATAAACCTGTTGTTTTTTTTGCCACTATTCCATGCCTACTCTCAAAACATAAACTGCCAGGCAGCGTCTCTCAATCTATTAACCCTCCACTGCCAAACTTTTCTCAGATGCTTACAAGGCTTCTTCTCTCACCAGCAGTATTATACTCTAGCCTGAGCACAGAGGGGTTAGTCACTATGTTTAATTCCACTTGCTCTGCAATACTGGATTTTGTTGCTTCTTTTAAAAAGAGTGGAGCTCACCCCTTATTATTCAGGCTGAATAATGTTACCCATAAAATCAGACATGAGTGCAGAAAAGCGTAGAAAAAACGGATTATTTAATTCCATTTCAGATGTCTGTAAAACAGCAGGAGATAAAATATTTATCAAATATATCTTTAACAACTCTTTCCTGATGCGACTCCTCAGACTTGTGAAAACCTACTGAACTTCTTTTCTGGCAAGGTTGATGCCATAAGATCTTGCATCTTACCTCCAGATCACAAACCCTCTGATTTTGCCACATGTTCTGCTCATTTTAACCAGTTTGAATTAGTATCTCTTTCACATGTGACAGTCTCACACATTAGGCCTGCTGTTCCCTGGCACCTTGTTATAGAAGGGCTGGACAGTATATTGTCCATAATAAATAGCTGCCTCCTCAATGGCACTGTCCCATCATGATTTAAACAAGCAGTGGCCCGGCCCCCTATTAAAAAGATTAATCTAGATTTAACTGTTCTTAATAATGGCCCTCCCATTTCAAAATTGCCATTCCTATCAAACGTTCAGCTTTCCTATTTTAAATGGAAACAATATTCTGGATTATTGTTGTTTGTTGGCAATTTTCAATTCGGCTTGATCTTAGTGCTGCCTTTGACAGGATTGATCATACCATCCTTCTTGATCGTCTTCAGCTATAAGTTGGAATTCAGGGTACTGCCCTAAAGCTGTTAATCTCATATTTGAGAGACAGGACATTTTCTGTAAATATCAGGAATTTCTCCTCCTTCTCATTAATTACCTGTGGGGTACCTCAAGGCAATGTCCTAGGCCTAATCTTATTCTCATTATATATGTTTTCCTGGGGCTCCAACGTAAAAAAATATAACATATCTTACCATTGCAATGCCCTGAAATAACTCTTTGATAGTCTTAGATACATAAAATACTGGCAAGCTAAACACTTTCTTCAATTAAACAACACAAAAACAGAAGTGTTTGGCCCCACAGACACTACCAAAGTTAGTGGCAATATCTTAGCGTCTCTATCTATTGCTATGCAATAAATCTCAGGGTTATTTTTTTATTCCAATCTCAAAATTGATAAAAAGTCAACGTTGTTGTCAGAGGTTGTTTTTTCCAGCTCCTGGCCATTGTCAAATTGAAGACAGCGTGTTCATTTCCTTGCGTCTGGCCTATTGCAACTTATGGGAGTCGGTCAGCTCTACATTCTCACCTTTATCTTGTCCAAAATGCAGCTGCCAGGCTTTTAACTGGTAAAAAGAAGAGACGCATATATTGGCCATTATTGGCCTCTCTCCACTGGCTATTGGATAAATATAGGATTTGTTTGAGCTTTATTTGTTTTTAATGAGCTACATGGATCCGCACCTTCCTATATTTCTGACTTGCTTTTTTTCTGACTTCCTTATCCACCACTCTTCCTCAAGGAGCCTTAGGTCTTCCAACCAATTGCTTTTGTGTGCTCCAGGTCCTGATAAAGTTTTAAAGGAGACTGTGCCTCTTCTGTAGCTGCTCCAAAGTTGTAGAATATCTTTATATATTAGGTCTTCCACTAGTAGCGACATTTTTAAATCCCACTTCAAGACCAATTTGTTTTTGGGCATTTAAATCTGCAAGTGGGTAAGTGTCTGTCAGGTCCTATAAAAAATAGTTTAGTTAGCTATATGTTTTACATATGGGTTTCCCGTTGCTGTCCTAGACACTTTTTGTTTGATTGACTGATGGCTGGCATGTACCATCACAGGGTGGTGTGGCAGTGCTGGTTCACGCGTTCCAGGAATCAATGTGCATACACTCGGATGATAAGATCTCTGAAAAAATGATGTTGTCATCCTCAAAGCTTTCAAAATGGCCAATTAGAAGTCTAAGGAATGATGTGCTGAACAACCATATATTTTATTTGACGGATGCCCATACCGTTGCCAAACAGAAAAGTTGCTCTTTAACATATTTCATCTGGGGTGGTAGATCCAGTGGTGGGAGCATCTGACTGATAATGAAATGGTTGCTAGATTGAATCCCTGAGCTGGTAAACATCTGTCAATCTGTCCTTGAGTGAGATCATTAACGTTTATGCCTGTCATTCTGGATAAGAACATCTGCTAAATGATTAAAATGTAAATGAAACATTTTTAGAAGGAAAAGTATATTACTCTGTCATATTTCACATGAATCTGGAAAAAAACTAGTCATGTAATTTAACATTGCAAAGTAAATGTGGCTTTAATCATAAACATTGAAATCATCTGAAAAGATAAAATCCTAATTAATGTAGGGCAGTGTGACCAAGTCGTTGGATGGGGTCCAATTAAAATGTTGTGTTCCAGCCAAGACGATGCAATGTCTTTCTTTGTATGGCTGGAAAAATACTTACTATTTATTTACTTGACAAAACTGAAACACATTATCCAAATTATGCATGCATGGAGGGAATATTATTTGGAAACTTGATTAATCTTATTTTAATTTAAATGATCTGTCTTCATGCACAACAGAACAATACTAAGATGCAAATGTCTTATTATTGAGATTTTACTTTAAAGTATCATCTGAGCATGGACTGTTGACTTCTTCACTACACACTCCAGTACAAAATTATGTATTTTGAACACAATCTATATTTGTTAATCATAGAGATATGTCATTTGGTCCTTTTAAAGACCAAGTGAGGTCCTGTGTTTCAATTGGATGTGTATATGCAAACTGTATCCAGGATGACTGTCAGTGAAACAACAATTGATTGGGACTACCTAAAGCATTTGACCTTAAACAACCATTCAATAATGAGTGCTGTACATTTAACGTAATCCCTGGATTAAAATGTTATTCATATGTTTTTGTAGCATAAGATCATTATTCAATGCACAAACACATACTTAAAAGAATCATAAAGATATAAATAAACAAACATGCAGTAGAGCATACTGGGAAATATGATAAGGATTGGATGTGGTTTTGAAGGCACGGTTGTCCTCACTGG
>JACXGK010000572.1:52065-101973 GCA_016801125.1 Novumbra hubbsi
TAACATTAGGCCGGCTGTACGTTAGATGTGGAAGGTGTGTTAACATTAGGCCGGCTGTACGTTAGATGTGGAAGGTGTGTGAACATTAGGCCGGCTGTACGTTAGATGTGGAACGGGTGTTAACATTAGGCCAGATAAACGTTAGATGTGGAATGTGTGCTAACATTAAGGCAGATAAACGTTAGAAGAGGAAGGTGTGCTAACATTAGGCCAGATAAACGTTAGATGTGAAATGTGTGCTAACATTAAGGCAGATAAACGTTAGAAGTGTAAGGTGTGCTAACATTAAGGCAGATAAACGTTAGAAGTGGAAGGTGTGCTAACATTAGGCCAGATAAACGTTAGATGTGGAATGTGTACTAACATTAGGCCGGCTGTACGTTAGATGTCGAAGGTGTGTTAACATTAGGCCGGCTGTACGTTAGAAGTGGAATGTGTACTAACATTAAGGCAGATAAACGTTAGAAGTGGAAGGTGTGCTAACATTAAGCCAAACGTACATCCGTAGTATAAGTTGCTTTCCATTCTCCCCCATTACCACACCTTGGCTGAGGTAGTTTATAGCCTTTCAGCACCCGAGACTGGATACCCACCATTTAGTATCAATTAAATCAACACAGGGACTCATCCATCATGAAGCAATTTGCACAACGTTGTTCTGCTGCTGAGCCTTGGTTCACATTCAGAGGTGGGTGACAACTGTTGAAGCCAATAGAATCTACCGTTGCAACTAAAATAGACTGAAGTAATCCAAATCGACAGGGCTCCCTTTTTCTCTTCTGCGAGACGATGCCATACAGAGACAAACACCGAGTTACTTATGAGGTGTCTTTTCACGTTGATGAAATGTGAACATACGAATTCTACGGTGACGCATTGCAGAGAACGAGGCGTCACACGGACATTTTCCCCCGAATCTGACAGGGAGATCATCAGATCCAGACAAGTTAACACTTCAACGCGGAGGTGACATGACATTGTCTTCAGAGCAAGATGGATCAATATTTAGCCTAGCTCATGTGGCATTGGAACAGCTATGCGGCCTGTTTAGCCATTCAAATATAGTATCCTAAATGATTCAGCTAATTAATACTGAATGCTGTGTTTTCATGGAAGAGTTTCTGAATTTCAAATAAAGTGTCTCTTAGAAATGTCAATGGCCTGTTCAGATGACGACTTTATTACTGCAAGTAAAGTGTTATGTTCCTCAGTGTAGTATCGGACGTTTCAACGCACAAGTGTGAGACAGTCCAAGCTATGAAGAAGAAAAAGATTTCCATTTCCCAAAAATTGAAAGATGTCACTGAATAGCATTAGATGTCCCAAAGGCTAGAAACGGAAAAACATCTCTACGGACTGTCTGATACTGTCACTGTACATCAACCCAGTTCTCCCCATCTAAATCTATATTCTTAAATAAAAAATCTAATATTTCCTTCAAATATTCAGCAGTCGCCTTTTCCCTCCCAAGAGTTAGGGAGTGTGGTTTAATAATGCAGCTACGTAGAGGTCTCCCAGTGCAGCGAATCTCCGATCTGTATTGTGATGCTACAGTGATTCTGGACAGGTCCATCACTAACACAGTGACAGTGAGATTAAATAGATAAAGTACTATCAAAAAAACTTGAAAAGACTCCAAATCCAAATGTATATATTTAAATCAATCTATACTCCATCTGTTGGTCTCACTGCCAGTTCTAAATGGAACATGACCAGTGTGCTTGTATTGTTGTTTTTTTAAAGAAGGCGGACCTATAAGACACCTACATATTGTTCTTATGTAATTCTATGTGTTGTGTAAATGCAAAAACCACAGGGACATGCAGTGCAGAACGAAGAAAATATCATCCCTCATCTCGATGCAACAACAGAACAGGGTCTGTAACTTGCAGATGAGGGCACTACAGGAGCACTTTGCAGGTTGTTGTCACAGGTAAGGACGGGAGAGAATTGCGGTTGCCATCCCCAGATAGAGAAAGGTGTGAAGAAAATATGCAGCCAATTTGTCTTACGCTGAAATAAAAGACGGAAGAAACATTACCTGAATATAGTGTTCTGGTTTGTCTAAAACTATCCGATCCATACCACTCAATTTTCAACATCCAACCGACATAATACCAGCTATGAAATTAAACAGATTTTTGTTTTTTAAACCCATAAAGTTCATCTAATCTAACAGACAAAGAGAGAGGGACAGAGAGAGAGGGAGTGTGAATATTGGCATGAGGACGGCTGATCCGTGGGGAATTGGCCGGGCTAACAGCAAGCAGGAGCATTACATATGGTGTGCCATTTTCACAGCTTTGACAAAGGCAACGCAAAAAGTGCTACCTCTCGCTATCCAACGAGACTGTTAAAACAATAAAGCAGATTAACATTGTAACAAAGACTCCAGGTGAATTGACAAAGCACACTTTAACACAAACAAATAGTGGAGAGATGGATGGGAAGATTTCTGACACGGTGACATTCAGACGGTCTGAGAAGCAGAGCAAAGAGACTGATCATTAATGAAGCTGTTATCCGCCCACTAATGCAATGAGGTGTCAGTCAGGGAACTGGGCTGCCAGGATGACTTTCGGTTCTACAAAAGCCAGATGGTTTCTTAACACTGAATAAATAAATGGATTTATGTGTAGACCTCTATAGCGAGGTCCATGTACATATACAATGGACAACAGAATGGTCATCAGAAAAAGAGGAATGCTATGATCCAATAACCTGGATAGCATGTGTTACCAGGGAACAGATTCGTCTGCTTTTGAAGTTGAATACAATTTTCACAGTTTCCAAAGCTGTTATGATGACAAAGTGTTAAGACAAGGGTCTTTGTCGGCGTATCTGTACACAGCTCACACCTGAAAGTGTAATCCAACAAATTCTCCTTCACCTCTATTTGTTAACATCATTAAACAGATCAAGTGACTTTGGGTCTTGGAAAAGTGCTATATGAGTCCCATGTATTATTACAAAAGATCACATCACCTTTTCATATGGTGTAAACTGATATCAATTATTTAGCCTTCCTTCTGTCTTCATATACAGTAAAAAGACCTGCTAATGAATTGTGAAACCAAGTGTCATGGTATGATTCTGGTGGCGTCAGTAAAACGATTCACTGGACATTTGCTGGGGTGTGCAAGCACCTTTTTCAATTACATCCTTGGCGGTTTTCATTCATTAAGATAGTGAGGATGGCCACCTTACACATAGACAAAGGTGTTTCTGGTTTTGTTATTTGCCCCCATCATTACAGGCCGAAAACCGAGGCCCTCTACCTGCAAAGGGACTTAAAGGAAAACAAAGGAGTGCCCATGGTGATTTCACCTGGGACTTCACACCCAGATGAGGTGTTGTTTGTAAGGCTGATAAACATGTGTGAAACTTAAGGGGAGGAGTAAAATGAATACCAAATTAGAGGCAGGGTTTTCAGACATGAAAAAAATATTAGAGAATAAAAGAGAATATTGAAACTCAGATTGTATTCTGTTTATTTCCGTGTAAAACAAACAAAACCAGAAAGAATAAATGGTAGGGCAGCAGTATCTTAGATACCAGCGTGGTTGTTCTAATTGAAGCTGAACGTGGCCATATGGGCAAGTGCGAAAATAGAATGTCCAGCACATAAGGATTCATGTGGCACATGAAAAAAGACAGAACTTTCACCATTACCAGTGATGACTATTAATACAAAGATGCCTGGCGGACAAAATGTACAACAGGAACTTCTTATTCATCTTAAAAGGAGAATTGGTTTGGGCAAACAATTATATGCTCTTCTTGGGCAAACAATTACTTTGGTGGTATATGCAGAATGTTTAGTCTTGGGAAAAAAATCCCAAATCAAAGGGATTAAAAACAAAAGTGCATGTGAGTGTCTCCTCCGCTCCTGGTGCGGGTGGTGTTCAGAGGCAGCCTGTTATCGGAGGTGTTAATTGGCAAATTCAGAACTACTCAGGAGCGTGTTCCCTGTTGTCCTAGCCAGCAAGGCAAGGTCATTAAACTGAGAATGGATTCTTTCATGCCTTAACCCTTGAAATACGAGTTACCATTTCTTCCATTAACCACCCCTCCTCCCCCCACCCCCCCCCCACCCTCCATCCTGCCCCCATGTGTTATTCGGAACAGCCACCTGCATGGTAGATACAGAGAGGCATTGAAGAAGACATTTCTTTAGGACAGTTCAATGTCACAAATGTCTATTTACCAAATCCTCTTCAGAAACTAGCTTTCATACCAATGTATCTGCAGGTGTTCTCATGACTCATGATAATCACAAAGCCCTGACATGATGCCTGTTATGGGACCCACCAAGGCACTGTGTATGAGGGACATCGAAATGAACACACCACATCATTTCAATGTGGACAATTTAGACAATAAGCTGAGATCGACAACAAATTAATACAATTTAAATCTTAAGTCACCTGAAACGGTAGCAAGACTGTTGTTAAATCTCTGGTGTTATCATGATTTATACAAACCTTTAAAGACACAACCAAATTTCAGGGAAAAATCTATGGCCGATTTTATGCTGTAATATAAATGTGTTATCACTTTTAATCATTCACAAGGGGAGGATGGGGCATTACATTTCAACTACAAAATCACAAAATGTCAGTTTTTTCTAAAACGGTTAGAGTTAGTGTTTAGATAAGGATCAAAGGTTGGGGTAAGGGCAAGGGTTTAGGGTCAGGAAAGCACTAACCATAGCCAACCAGTAGCACCTTTCAAAAACGTTGGGACAGGGGCATGTTTACCACTGTGTTGCATCACCTTATCTTTTAATAACACTCTGTAAGCGTTTACGAACTAAGAAGACCAATTGCTGTAGTTTTGAAAAAGAAATGTTTGTTTGGTATAGGATTTCAGCTGCTCAAGTGATCTCTTTTGTTGTATTTGTTTTTAATTATGCACCAAATCTTTTCATGGGGTGACAGTTTTGGACTGCAGGCAGGCCAGTTTAGCACCCAGACTCTGTGCATGTATTACAACAACATGGCTCTGATGTAACAATGTGGTTTGGCATTGTCTTGAAAAAATAAGCAAGGCCTTCCCTGAAGAAGACGTTGTCTGGATGGCAGCATATGTTGCTCTAAAACCTGTATATATTGTTCAGCAGTAATGTGTCAGTAATGTTTCCAGACGTGAAACCCATCCATGCCATGTGCACTAATGCACCCCCATACCATCAAGGATGCAGGCTTTCGAACCGTGAGCTGATAAGAAGCCACATGGTCCCTCTCCTCTTTAGTCTGGCGTCCATGATTCCCAAAAATAATTTAACATTTTTAGTAGTCAGACCACAGGACAGACAAGATTTCTCCAGATTCCTAGAATTTTTTTAAGGCTATTATTTACCGCAGATGATGAGCTATCATGTTACTGACCTGTTGCCAATTGACCAAATTAGTTGTGTGCACCAAGTTTAGTTTTTTAGCATATCTTCTCCAGTCTTTTGTTGCCTACAGTGGGGCAAAAAAGTATTTAGTCAGCCACCAATTACAGGCCTCTCTCATCTTTTTCAGTGGGAGAACTTGCATTACATTTAAAGTGTGCATATATTTTTCAAGAAACAATAAAATGTCTTAGTTTCAACATATGGTATGTTAAAATATTTTCTATTGAATATTGTGTTTAAATGATTTGCACATTATTGCATTCTGTTTTATTTAAATTTTACACAGTGTCCCAACATTTCTGGAGACTGGGTTGTAGCTTGCTGACAAAAGCATTATACATAGCTTGTTTCATCAACCCTAACATAACATTGTAGAAATGCTAAAATCAGCAAACTCAGCAACAATAACAATAATATTTAACGTTGTGTGCACTAGACTGGTTATACTAGACAGGTTTCCCTTTTATTTTATTCTTAGCACAAGGGAATTTTGTACTGTATATGGCCGATATTCCACGACTAAGGGTGTTCTTTAAGTGCATATATAGTTACCCAAGGAAACATTAAAAAACTCTACAACATTTTTGTTGTAACGTTGTTCCAATGGTTGGTTCAAGTGTTTCTCCTAATTAACTCTAACTTTGACAACAGTCCCGCAAATGAAGGGATGCAGATGGGAGGCATTGTGGTGCCTTTGTCCAGACAACATACTGTAGAATCTGGGCGTGGACTATACTGCTGGTTTGTGTTATTGATGTTAGTCAGCATGTTTTTTTTTAAGTAAGAGTGACTAGAATATTGTATACAGTGGCCTTGATTGGTCCAGGGGTGTAAGGCTGGGTTCAAATCTGGCCGGTTTTCTTTTAGCAAAAACTTTCCACGCATTCCTGTCAAAGAATGCAGAACACAAATATACTTTTTAACAGTATTAGTACTGTGCCCCTCCCGTCTTCTGGGGGGAATACGTTGGTATACCGTTTGTATGAACCATTAATAACACCAAAATACTGAATTAATCTGTCAATAATGAAACAGGCTTTTGAAATCAATATTGAATTATTTATTTGGAATTTGTGAATTACAAAAACGCTTTGACCTCATTTAAATTTAGGATTTCTGCCATATTTAAGTGTAAAATCATCCAGCTGACAACAAAGCCCTTTTATCAGAGCCTTTTTGGCTCATCTTTACTGAGGGTGTCATGTCATTAAAACCAATGGTTATACAGATATGCATCTGTTTCTACAGTGGAAAACAGACAAGTCTTATCAAATTAGCCTGGAACTGGAACTGGAAAGACAAATGCATTTATTAGATGAGTGAATGTTGGTCATCCAACTACTGAAACAAAGTAACTGCCTTAAAGTTTGGCAAAGGCATCAGTGTAATCTGTAGCTAATGTCATTAAAACGGTTAAGAACCGCAAAAAAACAGGCTAGACAAAACATGGAATACAAGGGTGCATTACGCTAAACAACTCTCGAAGGGGTGTACTACATTTTTCACATTACCGTACCTTACAGTACTGTGCCATAACAGAACCGTCAACACAGTCTTGACTGCACACCATACAGCCCTCCCACGTGGACTCCAACATGACTTTTAGCAGCATCTGGTATGCCTTCCAGGCAGGACCAATTCTGCTTAGCTCCAGAGGCATACCAACAGTGACAGGCTGCGTAACACCATACAGAGTAACACAATACAGCGTAACACAATACAGCGTAACACCTTACAGGGTAACACAATACAGCGTAACACCATGCAGTGTAACACCATACACCGTAACACCATACACCGTAACACCATACACCGTAACACCATACAACGTCACACCATACAGGGTAACACCATAACCTTTAAGCTCATCACTATGTCCAAAAGCCAGGGAGTGAACCCCTCTGCCTGCAACTGAATCCTGGATGTCCTGCCGCCCACCCGGGGGTGGTGAGCGTTGGAACCTACACAAATGCAACGCTGTGCCCAGAACACAGGGCCCCCTCAGGGGCACATGCTTAGTGCCATTCAGTAGTTCCTGTTCATCCACAACCTTGTGTTTTCATCTAGTTTGTGGAAAACACCTTGGTGTTAGGCTTGATCCAGGAAGATGACAAGACGCATGAAGGCAGGAGGTCTGAGACCTAGATGTCGGAAAGACAAATTAGCTAGTCATGCAGAGCAGGAGTATAAAAGGTGAGAACGCCACCGTCCCCATTGTCAAGGCTGAAATAGAGGGGTTAGAGACCTTCTCGATGAATAAACTAACGTGGTCTACAAACGTCCAGACAGTTTAGATGAAAGTTAGACAAAGATGTTGTCTCAGATCCTCAAACAGATCTACAGAAGAACCACTTCTTGATCGCATCTTGACAGGTAGCATCACCGCAAAACTGTACCAACCCCAATCGCAAGCCACTTCAGAGTGTCAACAGTCACGGGTCAAGCGCCCATTCATCCAGACCTCTCCAGCAGGCTGCGTCAGAGGAAGGCCTTTGAACAGTCCATGACCCCAGCCAGCCAAGTCATTGACTGTTCTACCACAGGGCTAGCATGGGAAACCAGGGCCTCAGGTCTGTAATCAACAGGACACAAGACTACCAAGTGATTATAAAATGGCTACCCAGCTACCCGCATCACTCAACCTTTATGCACTACCATTTTGGAATAGATAATATTCACACAGACGAGACTCACACACGCACACACGCACTTCTTTACACACAACAGGAACGTAAATGTATACTGACTCACACACACGCACACACACTTTGCACTCTCGACACAGGTATTGCCTACGTTGCTGCTGCCACAGCTACTGTTTATTGGCTATCCACAGCAACTCCTAGCTATGTGTACATAAACCTGCTTTTCTTTATTGTTCTCTTCAAATTGTCACAATTGTCTGTTCTTTGTATTTTCACTTTTTTTAAATAGTGCAACTCCATGCCTGCTTTCTGGCATTCAATAAGAGAAAAAGAAAAAAAAGAAATTGTGTGAGACTTAATGTGACTTGGTAACAAAGTGATATTTTAACAATGGCATTATCAAAATGACACAGATCCCACTGATCACCACCCCTGTGTGTACCACTCAGTCTACAGGTCCCATGAAATGGAAGGCTCCTTTGGGGTTCCCGGGTGTGATCTCACCACTGCCTCTGTCATCACTTGCTGTGACTGCCAAATCAGTTCTCCAGAAATCAGTCCTCTCAAACCAGCACAAAACCAACACACCATGGAGAGAGGGGCCGCTCTGAGGCGTTCCAAATGCAACAATGGCTTCAACACGTTTAATCTGACAGGGGTGAATCCTGCCGCTCCAACACAAAGTGCACGATGCCACCCAGCACATGGCACGAAAAGTGTGAGGTGATACGTTGTGCTCGCTATGCCAGGAGGTTTGGCAGTTCCAAGTTCCACTGTGACCAGCACATGGATAACTGAATATGTTTCTCTCATGAGCTGTTAATTGTCTGCATGACATTGATGTGGAGATGCCTTCCTGGCCAGGTGGCCTTAATACACTGGCTGAGCGTGTGTGGACAGACATCTACACTGAATGCTTGTTTTTCAAAACATGAAAAGGTTTAAGATGGAAAAGCAAAACACCTGTCTAGGAGATGAGAAATTTGGGAGGATTATAGAGACAATCAAAATAATGATTCCACAACTATTAGGCAAGACTTTCAAATATCACAATATGTAAGTTAATTAAATAAGGTTCATTACCAAGATACATTTAGCTTTTACCATTCATACCTGGCTGGGTATTTCCAACCCACTGAGTCTTGCAATATCTGAAAATAAAAAATAGAAAAGCCAAAGAGCTATAGTAAACAATGCAGCAATCAAAAGTCTACTCATTAAACGTCCTACACGTTGGTGGTAATTACGAGGCTTGATGAAACCTCCCGTTAATTAACATTAATATTTCCGAAACTGTCATCCTTTTCTATCAAGCAAAAAAATTATTTTGTTTTCTCCAGATGCACCGATAAGCAGAGATGTGATGGCTCTACAGAGGTTCACTATTAAAAACAATGTAGACTATAATTTCACTACGACAAAAACCAATATAGTGGATCCAATGTCAACATAGTGTGCAATATAAAATAGAGGTAAGCCTACTGCAGATAATAAAACTAGCTAAGACTTCTTTACACACAGTGTAACATAAAATGTCAGAACAACATTGTGTGAATGTCTTCGAACTAAAATATCCCAAATAACAAAGACATATAAACACATATCTCTTGAGATGATTAATTAAGTAAACATGACATCCGAGTGTAAATCATCCCACAGTGGTGTGGAACCAGTGTTACATTAGGGTCATGCCATTCTATAGTGATTGTGATGTGTTAGTGTAAATTCTGATCAGACTGACAAGTGATCTTGCTATGGCCCCAAAGTAACATGGTTTACCTTCCTAAACGTGGTTTACCTTCCGGCCTAAAGCTGAACTGTTAACAGTGGCAGTAGCACATAAGGATTTACTCTCAACAATATGCAAGTATGCCACTAGAAGAATTCGTTTGGTTGTTAGGAAATGTTAATATGATCCTAATGTTTCTTTGTGTAAACATATTCCATCAACATTAGTTATGTAGTTGTTAATAGAAATCCATATTTCAAGTTCTATTAAATTCATTTGAGAATTGAATTATAATAAAAATGTTGCTGATTTACAGTGTGCAGATTAATTTCTAAGACGATTCAAATACAGTAACGTGATACACAACACACAAATCCACTCCTGCATATGAGGACCTTTTGGCTCATTCAAGTGTTGGCAGAACCAGAGCCAGCACAAATATGTCATATTCTCCCTCCTTTCTCTTCCAGTTGGAATTGACTAGAGTCCCCTGAAACTGGTGACTTCCTATTTTTCCCCTGAACTCTGCAGCTCAGAATGGCGGTGCAGCAGTACTCCGTGATTAGCATGCAGTAATGATGGTGAGCTGGGCTCCATTGTTCTAACACCTCCCCTCTCCTCCGCACCAATCTGTCACCGTTCGGAGGGCAAGCGCAGCCTCAAATGCTGCTCTCCACAAATGAGATGGATAATTAGTTGCCCCTCACCAATGCTGCACTCTTCTCACCCCTGATTGCTTTCACCTTTTTGCTCCTGGCAATTTTGACACCTCGTAATCATCCTGCTGCTTCTAACTCTCAATCCATATCCATCTTCCTCCTCCTCTTTCATTTTCTATAGTCCTCAAATCATCCCCGCAAACATACCTGCCAGAGTCGACACAAATCACACGGAACAACAAGATTAGGTTAGGTACACAAGCTGGAAGCCTCAAGGTGGGCACAAGATGGGCTCCCAGGAGCCCAAGTGACTTTTCTGCTCCCGCTGTCCACCTTGCTTTATTAACAAGTGAGTAAACATATAAAAGAGAAAAAATAATCATAAAGCTAGCTGTCAGTGCAGCTTCTGTCTTCCAAATAACAAGCAGTGACAACATAATTATGTGCAAGCATCTGTCGATGATTCCTGAGAGAGAACCATACAGTCTGCACCATGTTCAACTCTTCACAGATTCGCAATGCACAATCATTAGGGACATTGGTTATTCGTATTTACAACATTTTCCTAAATAAATTCTCTCTCTTTCACTGTCCATAATTTGATGTAAAAATTCAGCAGTTTATGTTCATCCAAGTTACGCGTAGCACATTATGTTTGGCACATTGTACTGTACATCACATAACCCAAATGTAATATTCAGCTTTGTAAATACAGCACAATGACAGGTGGTTTCAGCAATTTGCCTCTCAGATAATCTATTGTGTTTGTATTTCTGTGGCACTGTCTTCTTTGATCTTTCCTTGTCCACTTGAACAGCAACAAATTGATCTAATAGACTAGCATAGGTCAAGAAGAATGAATAGCCAAAGAAACTCTTCTCTCCCTTTTGATATATGCTACCGTTCAGATGTTTGGGGTCACTTAGAAATGTCCTCGTTTTCCATGAATACATACATGACATGAGTTTGAACAGGAAATCCAGCAAACTTAATAGGAAATGACAAGGTTAGGAATAATAATTGTTTTCATTAAATAATAATTGTTTCCTTGAAACTTTGCTTTTGTCAAAGAATCCTCCATTTGCAGCAATTACAGCCTTGCAGACCTTTGGCATTCTAGTTGTCAATTTGTTGAGGTAATCTATAGAGATTTCATTGCATGTTGTCCCACAAGTTGGATTGGCTTGGCTTGGTGGGTACTTCTTACGTACCATACAGTCAAACTAGTCTTACAACAGCTCAATAGGTTTGAGATCCAGTGTCTGTGCTGGCCACTCCATTAAAGACAGAACACCCGCTGACTATTTCCTCCCTAAATGGCTTTGCATAAAGGAGAGCTTTCCTTCTTCAAGGTCCCTTTTACCAGGTTCAAATCTCCCTTTGTTCCACCACTAGAGTACCCCCAGACCAACACATTGCCTCCACAATGCTTGACAGATGGAGTCAAACACTCCTCCAGCATCTCACGAATGTTCTTCTTTGAGATCTTAATACCTCAAACATAGATTTGTCTGTCCATAACACTGTTCCCAATATTTCTCTGTCCAATGTCTATGTTCTCAAGCCCATCTTAGTTTGTTTAATGGCCTGTCTGAGATATGGCTTTTTAACTCTGCGTAGAAGGCCAACAACCAGGAGTTTCCTTTTTATTTCAAAATTTGAGAATGGTGTTTTGTGGATACTATTTAATGAAGCTGCAAGTTGAGAACCTGTGATGCATCTGTTTTTCAAACTGGACAATCTAATGTATTTGTCCTCTTGCTCAGTTGAGAGAGATCTTTAGTTTCTTGGCAATATATTGCATGGAATAGCCTTATTTTCTCAGAACAAGAATAAACTGACAAGTTCCAGATACTAAACTAGTCTAAAGAAAGTGTAATAGCTTTTTGAATCAGCACAACAGTTTTAGTCATGCTAACATAATTGTAAAAGGGTTTTCTAATGATCAACAAGTGATTTTCTCTCAAAAACTAGGACATTTCTAAGTGACCCCAAACTTTTAAACAGTTGTGTAACATTCCACCCACTTTCTGATTCTCCTCCATCTAAATAGATTTGACCATAACCACAAAGATGACTGATGTTAAATATAACCAGGCAATAATGTCACTGATTATTCACTGACAAAGTCGTGTGGTTATTTTGTTATTCAATGGTTATTTGAAGGGCGGTAAGACAAAGTAAAATATGATCAAAATTTGCGTAAAGGAAATTAAGTGGCTATGAAGTGCTCATTTTTCTGAGTAAAGCATTAAAAATGGGATTAATAAAAGAACCCGTTTACAGTGTTCACACCAGCTCGTCTGCACAGCACAAGTGTTACCAGCCCATATCCGAAGGGCTGCAAGGTCCTCACTGCACACGGATGTGTTTTAATACGCATATCTTCCCTATTTGCCAAACACATTACACAAGATAGTGAAAATTACTACAATTGTTTGCAAAGCTGTGAATAAATATTGCAGAAGTCAAAAGCTATTTGTAGGTAAGAGGTTAAGTCCCATCAGGAGAAACTACTGTGTTGCTAACAGCTTGTGTATTCAGTATACTGTTACTAGCTGGTCATCGATATATGACATGAATAGAAATAAAAGTCTATCAAATATAATAATGTAAGCACAATTTCTACCAACCAATAGAAAATAAACCATGCTCATTTGTATATTCATCAGTTAATTAAGCGGTACCCATTATCTAAATAGATAAAAAACATTACGCCACAAAATGTAAGATAATTGTGCATGTAATTGAAGAGCTGAGCCTGTACTCGATGGTATGTGGAGTAACACACATTTTTAATTAACCTGTTTACCTGGACAAATCTGCTTTCAATGACCATATGGTGTTATAACTTAGAAATTGTTTTAATTAACTGGAATGATTTCACTTTCTGTACTAAGCATACTATACAGCTGCTACAAATTACAAAAGCAAATTTAGCCCATTAGTATTTATGTATTGCCTACTTTTAATTAAAACTCATGTGACCAGTAGTTCACTAACCAACATGTGCACAGCATAATTATTTAAATGTTGCCAGAAATCATTACTATAAATTGATTAGTAACACATTATGCTGGCGTATGTTTTATAGATTAAATAATTAATGTATTGTAGCAAATGAATCCCTCAATATGTGTGCATGGTAAAGATACACCATAACTACAAAAATAATGTTCAATGCTTCAATCCTTTTCACGACTCACACATTTCCAGATCCACGTGTAGAATCAAAGCAGAAGCTCTCCTCAAAGACCTTAGTTCAGGATGTTCTCCTGAAAATACATGCAGTATAAATTTCTCACTGCGTTGGGGGAGACAGGTAGGCCCACACGTATAGAGACAAATCTAAATAATTTGATTTGGACATCACAATGATTAATCAGGATTAAATGAATATTTTATTACAGACCTATGAACTGTACAATATATTTCCATAGGTCTGGTCTAGACATACCATTTCCAAGTAATATCTTATGACAAAAACAGTCAAATGTACCATTCAACTCTTACAAATTAAATAAATGATGGAGGGAGGGTTCTAGTTCCATTCAAACGGCAGTGTGATGTGACATCCAGCACAGCATGCAACTCATGGCAAGGCAACAAAGACATGAATTAACCATGAATCAGTCCTGGAGGTGTTGCATTGGCCAGCCAGTGTCTGCTAGTGTCAATTGCTGGCTTCACTTTCCCTCTGGCAATGAGTAAAAAGGTGGCTCTTCATGTGGTCTTGGGGAACTACGGCGTTGCAGTAGGCACAGATATCAGGGCTGTTGTTGTTGATCGATGGTTGTGGCTCCACACTCACGGCCTTCATTGCTGCAGCGTCGCAAAGCTCGGGGCTCCACAGGGGCTACACGGAAGGGCAAACACACCACTTTATACTCTATTATTCATACACTTAGCATGGCTTACACTCGCCCACTTACAGGAGCCTATGTGTCCCGTTCTTCGGTGGTGATCCACTGCGCAGGGGAATACAAGCAAAGTGGGTCCCACTTTAACACTGTATCACCAACACAAGTTCTGGCCTATTATTTGTACTGTTGTAATAATTGGTACCGTAGGATTGAAACGTTTCTTGTTTCCTGAACTCTGCATCTCTCAATGACAATGCATGTCAAGTTATATACAGTGGAAATTCTACCCATGAAATGAGAATATTTGAAAGCGTAGAGGCGTTCCGCCACCATGAACCATAGCAGAGACCCGTCATAACATAGGTATATATCTGATGTGTATTGTTTAAGCAAAAGCATTTCTACACAATACTCAATGAAGACCCACTGACCCACATTTTAAAATAATAAACATGACAGCTAAACATCTAATGTATACATCCAGTGAAATTATTAAAGTAATTGGTGAGGTACATTGCTGTGTATTATCATAATAACTCAAATGGAGTCATTTTTTATTCTCTGCCTGGATATTTGTGTAAAGTTGGAATAATAACGGTAGCCCTAAAATATAAATTAATATTTATAAGTTGAAAATGAACTATAACCAAACTATGACACAATACTACAAAAACCCTCAAAATGAATGATAAAACTTCAGGGAATACTTCTGAGATACCCCACTGGGTTCACAGACGAACAACTCTTAAGCCTCCTGGGTGTGACCCCGCTCTCTGTATTACGTCTGACGCTAGTAAAGCCATGAATGAACTACCATGTGTGCCAAGATCATCCATTAACTGTCTATCCATCAACTGTCTCTCTTTCCATTCTATACTTAACGCACTCAGAGAAAAAAAAGAGCAATAAAATAATACATTATTATTAATGTTATTATTATTATTATGCCTGGTTATTATTATGCCTGGTTCCACTCTAGGCTTCTTCCTACAATCCGGCCCCCATAGGGAATTTTTCCTAGCCACTGTGCTTCAATCCGGTTGTTGCGTGCTCACTGGGGTTTTAGGCTGGGTGTTTTTGTAAAAGCACTTTGCGACAACTGCTGTTGTAAAAAGGGCTTTATAAATAAATTTGATTGATATTATTACAATGATCATTGTTTATAGATGCAGTAGTAGATTTTTATAATTCAATTGTTTGAATACATGTGCAATAGTTCTGTGTCAAGGGCATCAATGGGGCTCCAAGTTTGGCTTCACACTCAAAAACCAAAGAATAATGACCTTTCATCTTGATCAACAACATTCAGAGACTACGATGACCATGTGCGTGGTAGTTTTCCAGATTTTTGGTCCAAGTCATTTGCCAGAACAAATCAGGTGTTGAGATTTTCCCACTTTTACCTGGAAATAAAGGAAAGAGCGTTTCCTCCGACTCTCACCTGCTGGGGGCCACGCACACTTTCGAGGGAGGAGGTGGCGGAGATGGAAGGGGATGTAGGGTGAGGGGGAGACGTAGGATACAGGAAGGGGTTGGACAGCTCCATAGACGTTTCCTCTATGACAGCGGGCACGCCGCTGACCGCCGGTCGCTGTCTTGGCATGGCCAGGTCGATCTGCTTCTCAGGAGCGCTGTTCAGGAACTCGTACTCGCTGTCTGTGGAGGGGGGGAACCTGACACTGAGACTGGTGAGGGAGTCCACCAGGTCCCTGTCCTCCGGGGCGGCTCCACGGGGCGCCAGGGGCACGGGTGGCTGAGGCGGCTCACCCCCGGGCCTCTGGGTCGACACCGAAGGGAAGGGCCTCTCAGCCTGCTCTGCCGTCTTGTCGGTACACTGTATGGGCATGGAGAACTGCTGCTCTGTCGAATGGCAGACACGTCTTTTGTTATTCGGTTTCTGTTCCATTCTTAACATCCTCGCATCCTCGCTATGCATTCCAGTGTGAGTATGATCAAGACCTGATCTACAATCAAGCAGTAATTTCGAGAACATCTTTTGTTATTTTACTAATTGCACACCGTAAACATTCCTGTATATTTTTTCGGTTCACATGATTACGTAACTAGGCAGCGCCACATCAAAGCATGTGCCTGTGGAATAAAGGGGCTTGTTTATCTGCTATTTCCACAAAGGAGAGAGTTGCGGTTTAACAGGCCAACCAGGAATTCATGTAGTCCAACTGTTCTACTGAAGGTGTTAAAGTGACCATATATTAACTCCCCATGTTATATTTTAAAATATACAAACTCCACGTTTTCTTCATATTAATTAAATACAGTAAATCTGAACTTGGGTTCAGGCTAAAAGCAGTGCTGAAACAATAAGTCGAATAAATCGAAAATAACTTTTGTGTAGACTTTAATATTACCATTTGCCATGTCATTTCCTCTGCAGATTTTTTTCAGGTGATTTTTTTGTCTCAGCGTTAATGTCCGTATCTGCTGGAATTTCCCCTGAAGAGCTTGAAACGCCTCAATAACGTCTTTACTGAGAGACAAAAAGGCAAGTCAAAAAGCTGCCTTTCATCCAAAAATAAAGTAAATGTTGTCATGTGTAATGCACATACTTATCAAAATTGCTGGCTACAGGTGCTGCGTGTGGTGATGGTGAAACCAGCTCTATAGTTTCCATATTTTCCTTCTGAAAAACAGATACATTGGCATTGAAGAACTTACTAATATTAAATATACTGACTGAAATATGTGTCAGAAATCCTATCGTAGTGTAGCATTTGAATAACAAAATCATTTTATGAATAAAAATCACAAATTAATGACAGTTCCAGGTGAAAACAAAAAACAGATTATTGTTTGTTATTCTACTGAAATAGTTGTTTCCAGTGATCTATTAGAGAATATTTTCTCAATAAAGAAGCGGCTGGCTTAAGACCCTGATGTTTGGTGATGCTATCCTCTAGCGCCACCTGTTGATGAAAGACAGGAAGTCAAGCTATAGTATTGTACTTAGCATAAGATCTGTTATTGCTCTCTTGGATAAAATCTACAAGGCAATCTTCAGTTTATGAACAATAATGTCTGCATGCGTTCATGTTTGTTTTGGGGGTTTTGTGTTTGCGTGCCTTCACATGCATATTAGTGTGAGCTTGCACATAAAGGTGAGAAGAAATCTGTTTTAATTTGAAAAGAAACAAAACAAAAAACAACATGCAAATCCCACTCTTACATTTGTCTGTCTGAGTCATGAGTAACCCTGAGTAAACAATCTAGAGCTTTACACTTAGGTGGATTGTTTATTTAATCATGATAAACATGGCTACCAAGTAACGAATCTTCCTGAAGAAGTTGCCTGGGTTGTCAAGGAGATGGTTGGAAGAAGACAGTGTTTCCTCTTCCTGTTTTCTAGGAGCAGCCTCATCTGTGACCTCGCCTACGAACCAAACGATATCAAATAATGTAATGTAGGCCAACCACATAGTGAACACATGAAATCTAGTTTGTTATGTGAAGTGCACAATGTCCCAAATAGCAAAAAAACTAGTTACAGCACCATATCTCTTTTTTTGTGTGGGTTTGTAAATGTTCAAGGATTTTAGTGGAGAGAGATATGGGAAATATAGGTCAATCATTTTTGACAAAGGCAGCAAGAATGCAACCTACTCAGATACTGACAAGAATGGGTTCGGCAGGTCACAACATTAACTGCTAGACCACTCAGGCACTGTTTCACTGGGGAGGGGGGGGGGGTTACTGGTGTTGAGCTGAATAAGTCTAAATGTACGTCATCATGCAAACAGCTAACTGTGTTATTTGAACAATAATGACTTGTTCCTTACCTGAGGGATGCTTAGTTGCTGATATCAACTGTGCTTTGAGTGTCAAAATCAAGCATTGCTGGTCTTCT
Organism: Novumbra hubbsi; assembly: GCA_016801125.1. Taxonomy (NCBI): domain Eukaryota; kingdom Metazoa; phylum Chordata; class Actinopteri; order Esociformes; family Umbridae; genus Novumbra; species Novumbra hubbsi. Next base: position 70,225 of record JACXGK010000572.1, read on the forward strand.
ATCTGTTTCTGAAGACTCTGTGTCTGCTGTTTATAAAAGTCACTCTGCAAAAGTAAACTCTCCATTACATATTTATCATGAAAGACACCACTTTGCAGGTAGGTAGCCGATCGTTGCATCTATTGTAAGATACTGTAATCTCCAGACGCTCCCATTAAGTAGAAGGCTATGACAGATCTAACTGGACCAAGTTGATGTCTCATAGGTGCCCTAAAAGTGTATGTTTTCTATCACCATGCATTAAGCATTATACCGTCTGCTGTAGTTCCCTTTTGGCAATGTCTCTCTCGATAGAGGCCTGGCGGTAAGCTTCAAAGGCCTTGTTGAGCTGGTCTCCAATGTTCCTCTCCATGCCGTGTGCTCCACAATCATCACTGACACAGTACTCATGTACCCTTTTGTAAAAGATCACACAACCAAGGATTTAAGCACATTAACATGTTATTTGGCGCGTTAATCATATCATTGAAACGCTTGGATTAAAGTTTTTTTTAAAAGCAAGTGTTCTCATCATGAAACTGGGGAATGTGCATAGGCTACTTCTCTTTTACGCCTGCACTGGCTAATTTTAGAAATACAAAACAAATCTATACTTCAGGATAATCATGCAAAGCCTTTTGAAAACCAACATAATATAATACATAATAAAAGTGTGGCCGAATTAATGCCATGATTAGTTACAAATTAATAAACATTGATACATAACTTAGAACATACACAGGACAAAAAATGAAGGCGAGGAGAAACATTAATTCAGAATTATTATGTTCACACACAGAATGTTGGTGTTAATATATTTTGTCATTTATAAAGTCTATTTTAGTTTAACAAGACCTCACTGTTGTTAGCCATAAGTAATGGCAGCTAACAAATAGCCTATCGTTTTGAAAAAAGTTAAATATTATGACATGATCAATCAAACGGTACTAATGTAAGTCAACAATGACCTAGAATGTGAAGCTTTAAAAGATCTAACACTTTGAAAAGAAATTGGGATTTATTCCCCCTGGGAGACTTGTAAAAAAAAAAGAAAAGACATCTGGGTTTACAATGAGCACAGAGCATGTTTGCCTACTCAGATAATGCTGGTTTCTCATAAACACACGTTTAAGACAGTATATATCCTATGCTTGGAAACAGTAGCGTAATACTACAAAGACGCACCGCTGTAGCTTTACTGTAGCAACATTGTAGCAAGGCAAGCTTGAACTGGCTACATAGTAGAATGTTGACATTCGTTAAATGAGTTTTGAAAGTCGATACATTATAGTTCTGTTTTTTTGTGTCGAGTATCAACAGGTAACAAGTTGAGATAGTTCTCTACTATAGATAAAATGAGATACTCGTTCAGTTCGCCCTCAACTCATTTATGACTGTAGCCTATAATTGCAGTACCTTACCTTCATTCGAAAATGAACTATTGTTTTGATACTGCGACAACTTCTTATTCTTCAAATGGCCTATATTTACGGCGTGCGGGAGAGGATATGGTGTATTTCGTACAAATGTACATTTTACGTGTTTTATAATGCGTTGGGAACTTCCCTCGGGGAATCCCCGCGCCTAGCAGACTTCCGCCTTGCTGGACTCTGACCAATCAACTTTGAGGTAGTGAGTTCGTGCTGGGTGGCTTAACAAGTTGAGGGTTCTTCTTGCTGCCTACACGTCTGCAATGTTTTGCATGTAAAAAGTAATCAGATAAAACAAAATTGAATGGCCAACTAGGTATGTGTATTTACTGTCACATTGTCTAGTGAGTGTCCTCAGACTGTACAGCATAACCTATTAAAAACCATAGCAGAAAGTTTGTGGTAAACACATATTAGCCTCCAACAGATAAAATGCATTGCAAAATAAAAATAGCATAGACTACGCAGAAACAAAACGTCGAATGCTGCTTCAGAATTGACTACCATTTGGTCATAAACGAGGCTTTGTTATTGTGATGATTCGGTGCACTGTGGGGGCATGCCTCTGTACTTTGTATCATAAAGCAAAGAAATACATTCACAAAAATAACTACACAAAAAAAATTATCTTAATGCAGATATTTTATGTAATTGAGGCATATTAAATTACATGAGTTATTATTAGTTTGAATGTTTCACACTGAAAAAAGTGAATTGTTAAACCGTGAAATGTGCATGAAACTGTGGAACCAGTGTTAAATCTAATAGTGACCAGCAGATGGCTGCTATTGGCTTTCATATACTTTCTGCATCAGTAAAGAACAGACTTCTACAGTTCCACATCGTCTGTATTTTAGCCAGGAATCAACCTTCTATTCTAATGTCTTGACAACGTCTTGCATTATTTACATTATTTAAATTAAATGAATGTTTTAGAAAATCCACCGGACATATTTTGATCGACTTTCAGTAGCAATTTAATGAAGCTACTTTCTCAAGAGCAGAGCTCTTATTTTTACCTTGCCAACATGCAGAAACTAGCTATCTGGATGTGAAAAAATAACATGGAAAAAGTTTAAACAATTTAAGTTAAAATAATTTTCCAAAGTCACATTTATTGTGTTATACATTTCATAACGCTTGTATAAACCATAGTAAACGGTTTTAAGCTTGATTTATGAATCACTGTATAAGCAAAAATAAACTGACCTAGCTACCAACATGAACTAACTGTAAACTGACATAGCTACCAACATGAACTAGCTGTAAACTGACATAGCTACCAACATGAACTAACTGTAAACTGACATAGCTACCAACATGAACTAACTGTAAACTGACATAGCTACCAACATGAACTAACTGTTAACTGATCTAGCTACCGACATGAACTAACTGTTAACTGACCAAGCTACCAACATGTATAAACTAACTGTAAACTGACCTAGCTACCAACATGAATTAATTAACTGTAAACTGACCAAGCTACCAACATGTATGAACTAACTGTAAACTGACCGAGCTACCAACATGTATGAACTAACTGTAAGATGACCTAGCTACCATCATGTATGAACTCACTGTAAACTGAACTAGCTTCCAACATGAATGAACTAACTGTAAACTGAACTAGCTTCCAACATGAATGAACTAACTGTAAACTGAACTAGCTTCCAACATGAATGAACTAACTGTAAACTGAACCAGCTACCAACATGAATACCAACATGACCAAGCAACCATCAGGGGCTAGCTCGGGGCCTGAAGATAGCCCCCAGGAATTAAGACTATATTTATGTGGGATTTTTGTTCAAATAGTTGCAGGGTTTTTATTTTAGGCTGTCTTGTGGGTGACACCGTGACATAATCCCTTCTGTTATCCATAGTGTCCTATGTGTTTGTGTTAGCATAGTAGAAAGTTCTGGAAGTCACAAAATGTTAAGCAACAAAAGAAACGGTTACATCATTTTTGCGGTGCCTTTCACTGTCAGAGTTACATACAATTTATTGAGTTGTCAGCAGGGGTTTTCTACAACATGTCAAAAATGAATGCAAAGACCTAAAAAGGCTTCACATGCCTATATATCTGTCAAAAGGTAAGCTGAGTTTCAGAGTTCACATTAGTCCAATAGTTGCAGTCCCATCAATACATGCATACACGTAGCGGACAGCAAGATTAATATACTTTTCATAAGTATGCAAGGCATATAAAATGTATCTCAGTGTGTGACCTACCTGCCATTTTCTGTTCAAATATTCCTTGTAACTGTCCTGTTGATTCCCCAAGGAACTACAAATAATTGGTCAGGCTTGCAACTGCAACAGTAGAAGTAGAGTGGGAGTAGAAGTTATGACTCACCTGATCATTGATTGGCTAGAGGTGAGTTTTTCTTTCTACTGTTATAGAGCACAAACTGTATAGGCAGACACAAAAATGGTAACATGCTTGTGCCAGTAAATGTGCCTTCTTTTGTGTATATCTAGAGTGTTCACTTTGACACATTTTTGTTGCCACCCAGATCTTCTATGGTGTTGTGTGGCCGTCTCTAAAACAAAAATTAGTTTAGATTATAGGATATGTTTAGACATTTGTTTTTTAGACAACGTTTTTGATAACCATATGAAAGTTACATCACTGATGTGCAACTGGCATAATACATATTTTTTGTAACTCTATCAAGGGAAGTCTGGCTCATTGTTCATCATTCATTGTTCAAGTAATCACAAATATTCACTACTAACTGTGAACAAGCTGCCACAATGCTGTAACATTTTTAACATGTATTTACAAAATAATTGACAATTATAGATTTTTTAAGAAAAATATTATTTGGGGATGTCTTGAAGAAAATCTACCAACCAGGTAGCTGAGTTGCCAATTATTGAAGAAATACTGGCGTTCAACCTCAATGCTAGTCTGTTATGGAAAATTGCATTTTATTTGTGTGTCAATGTGTTTCATAATGGTTTAATTCATAACTAATTTACTAGTAACCATATAGTAGTGTAAACATATTATTTTCAGTCATGTTGCTCCCAGTCAATGTCAGAGACATTGTAAACAGTTATAGGAAATGGTCTTATTGAGTTTTCTTCAGCCGCCAGGGAAATGACATCTTTGTATATCTTTTGTTAAATAAATGATATCATCGTTAACATTTCAAGGTACGTGGTTTATCTATGGATATTGTTTGAAAGAAGATCAATTATTGATATGACAGTTTTTCTTAAAAAATAACAAAATGTTCCATGGGGTGTCCTAATTTTATCCCATGATTGTATATTTGACATCTGACACAAATATGTGTTCAAATATATAGGCCTACCTGGTAGGACAAGCAACTGAATGACATAATATAAAAACATTTTTGTATCTTTAAATCTCAGGATTCTCTCTTACAAGACACCTGGCCTCTGATCAAATCCACATATAAGCACACTGGAAATCTCCACGCATAATTTATTTACCTCCTGTACTATTTTTTCGCATTGGCCATTCCAAAGTGACACTGTGCACGGAAGCAGCATTCTAGCAGGATGTCATGTCCTTGTCCTACAGGAACCTAGCCTACAAGCTATTTCCTTTTTGGGCTGAGAAGCAACAGAGGTTACAAGGCAAATGCCTGGAGCGTACATAACTCACACTTGGAAAGCTGTGTTTTTAGAGTGTGTTCAGGTGTTGGCATGTCAAAAACAGATACCTTATTCATATTGGGCATTAGGAAAGTGTTCAGACCCTTTCAGTTTTCCCACATTTTGATGGGTCACAGCTTTATTCAGAAATTGATTAAATCGTTTTTTTCATCAATCAATCTAGACCCAATACACGATAATGACCATACAAAAACAAGTTTTTAGACATTTTTGCAAATGTATGTAAATCATAACTGAATCATCACATTTACAAAACAATTCAATCCCATTGTTAGGCAACTTGACATTTAGCTAGGTACATCCTGTTTCCATTGATCATCCTTGAGACATTTCTACAACCTGATTGGAGTCCACCTGTGGCAAATTCAATTGATTGGCTATGATTTGGAAAGGCACACACCTGTCTCTATATGGTCCCACAGTTGACAGTGTATGTTGAATCAGGATTTTTTTTGGGTTATGCACCATAGCTACATATTCTGATTACTGGAGATGGGAAATACGCTTCATAATCGTTACTTGCACACCAAGTTGCTAAAATCATCAGCCAGAACAATTTTACTGTCCTCAAAGTACACAGTGTGCCATCAGAATATTATCTTTTCTTCCTCCCACTACCATGAAGGAAAGCAGTTCATGCTTATCCCTCCCAGTTTCCTGCTTCCAGACTTGCATTGCACATTGCAACAGCAACTAGATAAACATAGCTTTAGCTAGAAGCAATATTTCATCTTGAAACCCAGTGTGTATTATCCTAAATTGATAACAGTGTTTGTTTAGGCAGTTTTCCAACTAGATAACTACATAGCTACTTTAATGTTACATTCCTAAAAAGGGAAAAATAATGAATTTCCTAATGCTCAAATATTTTGTAACGAAACTGTTTGACAGTAGTGAGATTTAACACCCTCTTGAGACTCCATTGGAGAATATTGAAAACAAAACCATTACAATGGGTTTTTTATGATAATTTATCATTGCAACGATTAAGCTGATATACTGCCTACATTTATTTGCTAGGAAGATTCACACAGAAGAGGCCTACAGTATGACGTAGAATAAGCTGGTTAGACATCCATAGATTAAATTTGCTTGACTCCAGGGTTGGACCTTTGAATGTGAACAGGGTTGTCTGAGACAAGTCAAGGAATATGCATTGCAGAAAAAAAAGATTTTCCTCTTCGAAAAACCAAAACAACTTGAAGGAGCACATTCAGCATTGCCACCAGAGGTCAGTAACCACACCATATCGCATGTCCTTTCATGCTTCAATCTCGGCCACATGGCTGGCTGGAGACGCCTTTTGGGACGCTTGGCCATCTTGCCAGCCTTAGAAGCAGACCTCTGACACTTCTGCTTCCCTGATATACACGCCCAGAGGGGAACTCCTGTGACTATGATTGACGCATTCATTTCACCCCTCAATGATGCCTACTTGGTTTGCTTGCCCTTTTTTTTTTTCACAACAAAGACATGTTGACGCTGTATTGGGGACTTTCACAATGGACTACAAAGCATAAAACACTACCCCTAACTGATTTCTATGGCATCTACAACACCTAAAGAAGACAACGGTACATGGGATTAGAGGTCCTGGCTGTCTATATCTCCTCTTTGGTATGGCTCAGCATACGACTGCTGCTGGTCCTGCCTGGCACAGAGGGGGCTTCCCAGACATGGCTCCTGCTTCTCAGGCCCTAGTCAGGATTACCCTCTAGGGAGTCCAGCTTTGTAGTCATCATCCACGACCTTTCAAGGCATTCCAACCCCGACCTCTTCACCTGAAGCAGATCCAAATTGCCTACAACAACCCCAGTTTTGATTATACCTTTGAGGGGTCCCTGTCTTTAGGGAAATATACCGCATTCGAGCTGTCACCGTCCCACAACTCACAACATGCGTCCCAAGGGGGGATGCTTTGACCGTATGAGTTCCAGCAGATCAGAGAAACAGGACATAGAAATCTAGACTTCTAAAGAGAAGTGCAGGTATCGCCAATGTCTCCTGGGTTCACAAGATGTTAAGATCGAAATACCTCAAATTCCAAAAGGAACCACATAAAATGTATTCAGACAGCTGTCATGGGCTTCAGCTCCCCGCAGAACAATTGTCAACCGATGACGCCAATAATTCTCCTTTTAAAAGTCTAAGCTATACTTTAATTAAAAATTTTTGTAACATAAATCTCCTCCCCTTTCTCTAGACCCAGCAGAGACAACCCACTTCGTTACCTCTGAACACTGTGGGCGAGCAGGTGAGCGGGTCTGTGTAGAGAGTTTCGGAGGCTGATAAGCGGAATACCAGACTCTGGGAGGAACACTCTGTCCTCTTTTCTGTGCACGTCAGTCCTGTTTGATGAACCACACCCCCCTCTCTCTCTCTCTCTCTCTCTCTCTCATTCTTAGAACACGTAGGTGTGACAGCCCTCGACTCGAGAGCGATTTGTAACTCTGCAGCACAAATGTAGCCATCTGCCAGAGACTGGCCTCTCTGCTTGCTTCTTCTCGAGGACTTGTCCGGGAACCACCAATGTCAACACCGAGCAGCAAAGTGGCATCATCATTAGGATGAGTACTTGTACAAATACAAATTTAAACCTTTATGGTGACTTCACAGCCTCCCATGGAAGTTGCCCGATTACCTGATTGTTCTTTTTTTCATAAAGATCCCAGGGAGGATAGTTTCAGGGTGGAGCTCACGTCACCGCATAATCACATTTCTGTAACACTGTCACAAATCACTTTCGTTTCATTGCACAGGGGAAGCATACGTCTGACTTGCTGCTTTCTGTTTGCATGTGCAGATTTTATCAGATCATGGGAGCACTGATAAACATTGGATTGAAGTGGGCACTGTCAACATTTCCATAATCTCAATGCCTAAAACTCCATGCAAATCTACAATATAGTACTGACAGTGAAATATCATGTGTTCATTACATTTAGCGTAAAATAAAAGTATTTGTTATGATCCATTATTGTCTGTTTTCTTCTGTATCCGGTATCTTGTGATGGGGGTTGATGAAGTGATAGATGCAATTTGGTGCAGTATTTTCAAAATTGCGAATTCCCCCTGACTTTAATTAAAGTGTACTGTGCTTATGCCACAGTAGAGTTTCCCAACAGTTTTCTTAGCAGCAGTACTTCTCAAAAGATTGAAATGGCTCGCCATATTTAAATGAACACAGATGAAACAATCCTGCTTCAGCTGTCATGGAACATATTGAGTTCTTTTAAACAATTTGTAACAGGTTATATTTTAAAGGCTATCAATTCACTGCAGTTCAGTTGGCCTCAAGTGCCAGTTCTTGAATGAATTCATGCAAGGATGTCTTCTTCCGGCTTGCAGATTCCAGACATGGAACTCCAGCTGCACAATGTCCTTCGTGTGTGAGTCATGGATGACATCCAGGGAAGGGACACACCACTTCCAGTCGAAGAGGGGTCTCGTCCTATCGGATGCACAGCCCCCTGGAGGCGGACCTAAGATCATCAGTAAATCTTTGCCCATCTCATTGTTTCCCCCAAGTCTCCGAAGCGAGCAAAGTAAACAAACTGCTGTAGGTCTGCAGAAACAGGAGATCAGGCGGAGGGCAAAGCCAGAGAGAGAGAGACAGAGAGGGAGAGTGAGAGAGAGAGTGAGAGAGAGAGTGCTCAGGCATGCTGGGAGAGGGAGAAGGAATTCAGAGGGAAAACTCAGATCAAATTTCAGGAACTTGGAGAACAAGGGTCTGAAGGCTCCAGTAGACCAGGTTTGCCTGGCGCATTGAAACATTTTTCTCGTGCAGTTGAATGTTATGTGCCCCTCATACTTCTAATCATTCCCCTTGAAAAAAGAGAGGGGAAAACGGTAATAGTACCCCAGGAAAAGGGGAGGTGCGTGAACTATGGATCAATACCATTGTGCAAAATTTATTTGAATGAAAGAAAGTTCTAAACTAAATGTTTCCCGATTTCATGAAACAATCGTTTGTGCCCTCAACCAAAAAAAATCTACTTTGAAAGGCAGCTGTAGGCGTTTCGAAAACGGACGTCCACAGGGAGATAGTCACAAGACAGTGTGGGGCCAGAGGTTCTCATCAGTCACAGTGGGGAAATCTGCATGGAATATTGTTGTTTCAGTGAAGGCTCGGTGGATTTAAATAATTATGTACAGAGAATAACTTGGTTAACAATGAATGCAGGAAGGAAAGGACAATCTCATCTATAAATAAATATTGCAGTAGTAGCTTGTCAAGCTTTAAAAAAACAGTATGATGACATGGTTTTGTGCTGGGAGGTTTGGTAAAATTGCTGACAGAATTACTCATATAAATATGTCAGTGTTCAACCAATAAACGCTGATTTAAGCACATATCATCTTCCCAAGGTCAGTGAATCACCTGATTGTTGAATGGAACAAGCAATATTCACAGAAAGAACCAAACTATAATTTGGTTCCTGAGATCTGACATGGTAAAAAAACATGAATAAATGTCCTATATATTTCATATATTTGATTACAATTCCAACATCAATCCTCCTAAACAAATCTGATGCACTGAAAGTTGTTAGTCACAATCTGACTTAAAAACATACAATTCTGAAAAACTCGATTATGATCTCAGTTGGTCCATCAGTAGAATGATTAAGTTGTGTGCGGAACATGACGTGGTGTATGGGGGAATTTTTTCACCTGAGCACATTTTGTCCTGGCCCCCGTAGTGGATAATTCAGCTTGATAAATGAGCATGTCATCCAAGTACATCTGGAAGTAAGTAGCCAGGCAGACAGACAGCAGATAATGAATGGACAATAAGGGGAGTACCAAGACCACCAGTGACCCTTGACAGGCTCTGTTGAGCCTTTAAAATGGACCAGGATGAACCATGGTCAAGCCATTACCCACAGAGCTCCAGTCAGTTGGCGATGGCGCAGGACCAATATTAACACTGATCTATGAACTGAACTATGGAAGGACCACTTCGTACTTGACCGAATAGAGAAATATTGTATGTAGTAGTATTATGATGCTCATGTGCTGCTGACCTGTAGAATGTTCCCTGGCTATATTTAGCTTCTTTTAATTAATTACCACAGGATCAAAGGATAAAAGACATCAATGGATTCAAACAACATTTGCAAAAGAACACAATCTCCCCCCAAACAGAGAGATAGATGTACATGTTCAACTAATGTTCTAAAGTTTAATGAATTTCTGTAATGCATTTAGATATGTTATGGAAACCATACAGATATATGAAAAGGTTCGTATAAACTTAGTTGAAATCATTACTAAAGAATTTAGCAGCTTAAAAAAAGAAAAAGACCAAGCCCTTCCTGGCTGGGCACTGGGAGTTTCCTGTTTCTGGAAGCAGGAATTGTTCTCACGGGCCCCTGACTGTTTTCACATTATGCACGGGCTCCTTAGAGCTCTGAACAATCGAAAATTGAATGTCAGGGTTTCAAATTCCAAAAGAGAGATAATCAGTTATCACCGGTCATGTAATGCTTCAATCCATTCAAATGAGCTGTTGTATTTTAGAGGAATAAAGATCATACATCCTGTTGCCTGCAAGTAACCTCCCTGAGCTTCCTCAGTGATACTGGGACTTTGTGTTCCAAACTCTACAACAAAACAATATACAGTAGATCTCATTATATTCTCATCAAGTGCTTCTTAGTTGGTACTGCCAGATAAGAAATGCACAATGCGGCTGTGTCCTTACTATTTGAACATTTTGTTGATGACAAATTCATGCAGTAGTCCTTGAATAGTACTTTCATACTGTATGGAAAGAGCAGCCCTGGGGCCTTATCTGGTAGACTACTGCATTTCCAGTTGTGACATTTCACATAAATGAGATCCATTGACAGAAATCTAACCTACTGAAAACAGCTGCTTCCATTGCATTTTCCATTATTTATGTATATATATATATATAGAGAGAGAGAGAGAGACTTATAGCAGACACTATTATCCAAAGCCACTTCGGTCTTGCATTCATAAACTGTAAAGACAAGGATGGTCGTCCTACTTATATTTTTGCTTGGCTGATATTCAACTAATCAGGCCTGAGGGGGCAAATATAACATGCCTAAGGACTAGTTTTGATACAGTCACTAGCACTGGTGTATTGGCCATATAGCACAAACCAGAGGTGCCTTATTTCTATTATAATACATCTAGTACCAAATCAACTACAACAGCGGAAAACAACAAGAAATTGAACAGAATAAAAATGTTCCTGAAATTTCAAAAATACAATTGGTTACTGTTATTATTATAATTGTTATTATTTCCCATTTTGGGTTGGATGTGTAATATTTGTTAAGATGCCCACAATTTATATGAAGTATCATCAAGGCAAGGGGGTCTTGATGACATGGGGTGACTATTGGTCGTCAGAAATGTGATTTATTGGTTTGATTAATGGGAATGTTATCTGTGCATTAAATGGGAATAGCAAATATCTACAACCTGTTCACATTCATAAGTTGCTTATTTCTCTGATTGTCTCTCTAGTTGTGATACTCACTCAGCGAGAGCAGGGTCAACCTATCATGAAAGCAGTGTCATCTGTTTATATATTTATATCCCCCCCACAAATGCTAAATAACAATCTACTTGAAAAATAAATGTTCTGTCACAGAAAAAATACAACATTGGGGCACTCAAATCAATTGTGGAACATGCCATATACATTTAATGTATTAAATGTCAGTTCTGGCTTTTCAATGTTACCCTTACTAACATCTCCTCAATAGAAGGCCCATGGGATTACTGCACAAGTCCATTATTGTGATATGTTACAGGCTCCTGGTGGTTTTTCAGGAGCCTACAAGCTTAATCATGGTTGTTGGGCAGACAATGCGCTCACCTTGAGCGCGTTTTGTCAGCAACACTTCCTGGCTGAGTGAGCAATGTGTTACAAGTGTTGGTTGAGACAAGAACTGCTGCATCAGGTCACAAATGTTCACTGTCACACAACTGAGCTGTCACACAAATAAGTACATAAATGAAAATACATATTTTGTCTATTCTTGATGCCATTAAAGATGGTGTATACTTAAGTCTTTACGCAATAGTGACTGGATACAGCTAAAATGCCATTGGTTTAATAAAAGGCAGTCTCCACTGATGCTCCATGATTTATTTTTGTTCATCACTGTCTCAAGCACTGTGAAAACTAAAGAAAATGTACAACATACAATTAACATTTATAACATACTACATGGTACATGGTAGAATAAACCTAAAATAGATAAAAGGTAAAGAAAAACATTCTTCTGACAAGTTTGCCTAAAAGGCTGGTCTTTTTGCTATTAAAAGCTGACAACCAATGTAATTACTCCTGATTTCTTTGTTATGCCTACATATAGGTCTGATATACCACAGCTTTTAGCCAATCTGCATTCAGTGTTTAAATCGCCCAGTTTATAATGTATTTGTACCACCCCCCTTCACTCTTCAACTTGACTGCTTCTTTAGAGTGAGGCACTTACTACTTATGTCACATGACAATGTTTGGTTTGCTGGTGCAAAGGTGAGTGTCCTACATGTATAGGGTATGCCATGCAATTCCTGTTCCTTAGATATGAAACGTCCTTATTGTATCTTTCAGCAAACACTGTATCATCACAAGACATAATATTTTGTCTTGAAACTATGCTAAAATAGATTTCATAGTTAACTGGTCAGAAATGACAAGTGAACACTTCAGCTACAGTCAGAAATGTAGAATGTATACACCCCAGGGAGAGCCCATAACGCGATTCAGGTCCAACGCCCACGCAGAAAAGCAGTTCATCTGTGCAGAGGCTCGCTGATATTCCTCTGTTTCGCAGTTCGGTTCAAGGGTGAGGTCTCCCAACGAGAAAATTGTCTGTGGACAAACGGAATTGACGGAAATACTGAAGTAACCTTCAGTTCCGGCGCGACTAGTTCATATTTCTATATTCATGGGAAAAGTGTGGAAACAACAGATGTACCCCCAGTACTCGTGTTACTACTCCCAATACCTGCAAGCGAAGGTACAGTAAAACAATGTTCTATTCACTTGCAAAAACAGGCGATATACTGTATATACATTGTAAAAATTATTATGCGCCGTAAGATTCGTGAAGTGATAATAATGTGTGTATTAATTGCCTAGAATACCGGCTGCCAGATGTCTTGTTCGTTGGTGCCATTTGTTATTATTATTTATTTTAAATGCATTTGTATTTATATACTTTATATTGCAATTACATTTGGAGCTTTGGGAACCTTATAACTAGATATGTATTAACTCTCCAGACTTAACATTTTTCCCTCATTATTGACTTCGATAATTTAGAGTTGTGTATTTACATGAGGGAGATTTTCGCTAGAGAGGGTTTAGCTCATTTACACGGTGAACAGTAAGCGGTTACTGTTATTCCTGAATTCCGTAAAAAGTGTCGTGCAATTAAGTATTAGATCGAGATAAAATCACCTAAACCCAATCTTGTCAGCAATTGTGAATTGTTTATGTAGTAGTTGATATGCTGTTTTGCACTGATCCATGATCAAATGACCGCGATTCTGGTCAGATTTCATGTAATTATTTAGAGCATCATTAATGCATTGTGTGTTTAACGTCAGAGGTCATATGGGGGTCAAATGACAGTCCTTGGTTGTCCTACAGGCCACCCCGCTGATCGTCAAGAGGCTCTTACAGAATACAGTGCGTCACTTAAGCTCCATACATCTTTAATCAGCATGGCTGCCTATTAAATGACACGGTCCTGGTGCCAACCGCCGCGTAGGTTCCCTACCAAAAGGAGAAGTACCAGTATTTAAACATGGAAAGAAATCTGAGTGTATGGATCCAGTGAAACGGACATTAAATAGGATAATAGTATAACATTATGTGAGTTACACATCTTATTGTAGATGTGTGCTGTGTGTTCTCTGTTTGTTTTCCATTTGGAAAACATTTCGACAGCTAATTCGCCTTTATTGAAGTCCCAACATGCAATTTTTTGCTAATCAGTGTTTCTCTCCTTCAAATCCTACTCTTCTATTGACTGAAGAGTTGTTCTTTGAATTTTATTTAAGAATGTAACCATTCATGTAATTTCCACATGGAATGGGATGTGGCCCTTTTCCCTGTGTTTTAGCACCAGATATGTCCGGAAAGGCTTCTACACAGAAGGGTCTTGTTTGGCTTCAAACTGGGCTGTATTCATGGCTTTGTGGATAACTGACATGGTGGTTTACGAGATCACTGTCCTGCTGTCCTGCTGTCCTGCTGTGTTCTGCTGTGTTCTGCTGGGATCAGAATTAAATGACCATATTATTGTCTTATCACAGGGGCCTGGTACAGATTCTGCTTTGTGGCTGTAAACATGCCATTTATTTAGGTGTGTATATGATGTTTAAAGACTTCATATGCTCATCTTAAGGATAAGGATTTTGTACAGAGAGCTTTGTCAGATTCCGTCAGTGCTTGGATAATTCTAGCGTTATTATATTATTTTTCATGTATTTGTTTACTTGTTTTCGTCCATCTGTTTTAATACACTTTCACAGAAATGAATAGCACCGACAAAGCACAGAATACTTTCTGATTGTTTTTCAGGCACGTTGATTCCTGTCTTAGCGGGAGACTGGTTATAGTACTTTGATTGAGGAATACAAGTGGTGCAATACAGACTGCGTATGATTCGAAGGATCTGGACACTGGTTTCACTGGAAGTCCATAGCAATCTGTGTGACTGATCCAATATCTAAGGCCTCCAGTGGGTGGTCTATGATTTGCAATAGTTTGAACAGCAGATGGTCCTTACTGCTGAAGAAGTGTTTCCATTGAAGGAGACGTGTTTAACAAGCGTAATTATTATTTAAACCCTCACAGCTCCCAGTCGTGTGCATCATTACATTTCCACTTCAACTTATTTGTTGTCAACAACCAGCCTTTAACCAATGGAAAGTGAGCGTATGAACCGCCGCCCGACTTTGCATGCAGCGAGCGCGAACAATGGCATTATGCTGAGCCCGAAAAAGCCCTATACAATGTTTACAATAAAGTTTGGAGAGTTGCCTGGCAGCGGAATGTACACAATGAAACAGCACCGTGGTACTGCTCTTCATGCGGGCTCATGGCTGAAAGGGCACCCATTGTGCCCCAGTGACTGTCATTCTGAGGGACTTTTGACATGAGCGAAACGCCAACGGGGGCACACAATAATGCCCAACCTGTGGTGGAGACTCTGCCAAGGGGTGCTTTCAGAAAAAAAGACAGAAAAACCTTGAAAATAGAGAAAAGAGAGCCCGGAAAGGTTTCAGTGGTGGCACATGAGCTATGAATGTAATTGTTTGATGTGTTGTTTGCCTGTGAAAACAATTTGAGTGCCCAATGAAATAGGAACATGAGCCATGGTGGCAACGTCAATTATTAAGAAGCGGTGTCAGGGTTGAACGAAATTGAACATTCAATTTATTCATATATTTTTTCATTAGAACTTATCTTTTTTTTATGAGGAAAACAGATAAACATCTCATATCAGGCAATTTCATTGATAATCAATTTCCTTTTTTTTGAATTATTTATGAATTACTTCTTTGGATTTGCGGGGGGGGGTAGGAAATGTAATTGAAAATGGGTGCATTCGTGTCAATCATTTTTTCTCTAGCTATATATTGTATATTAATTATTTCTGCTGACAAACTCAATATAAAGGAATAAAAGTGGTTCATTATTAAATGTTCACCATTTACTTGCAATAAATCATCAGTAAAACAATACAAATATATTGTGGACTGTATTACAATACAATTATCTCCCAATTTGTAATCAATGCTCTACACTAAGCCACTGCTCAACATTGTGCAGTAGGGATTTCTCTTTGTTTTATTCTTAGGATCTTTCTTCAGTTATTAATGTGTCAATCAACATGGAAAGTCAGTTTGTAATGGTGTGCAACCTTTCTTAACATACTAACAGTAAAGTCAGTGCACTCACATTGAGCAACTTGCTGTGGACAGGGAAACATCCGTGTTGGATATCCTTCAGTAATTCCAACATGGCTCACCTGCCCTGTTGGTGTTGGAGACACATGCGCAGAGCGATGTGTGTGTCATGTGACAGCCCACCGCATGTTTACCTCTGTCTTGTCAAAGCTCCCATCGGCCTACCCCAGTAAACAGGAGACCTCCTAAGGACAACACATTTCTGGTTTGCAGGAATCATTTCCATATCAATTTCACTTCTGTCAAAATATTGGTTAAAATCTTAGTTTTGACAGTATCCCGAACCTGTGATATTGTAAACTGTAAAAGTTTGTGTTGAGAGACGAACATTGTTGTGTGTGTAGCATCCACTCTAAAAGCTTTGATTGAATTCTTTGCAGCAGCCTTCATTGCCCCCTTTGAGACTCTAATCTAACACATTGTCCTAACTGGCCTATTCTTTTTATTTCAAAACATTTGGAAAGAAAAAAACGGACAATAATTAAAACTGAGATTTTCCTACCCCATCCCCATCCCACCACCAATTTGAATTGCGTTGTTTGAGATTTGTGGCGTGTCTTTCTGTGTGACACCCAAACACACACACCCACACACACACATTTGCCTTTGTGGCTTACATGCTTCCACTCTAACACACTAGGAGTCATCGAAAATGATTCTGTTGCTGCCTCAGAGGGGTTTTGGCCCCTGAACTCCCCCCTTCCATCCAGGCAGGAAGGTAAATATACAGAGCTATTTGTAAAGACCTTCACTATGTGACTCTCTTTCCTCTACTAGAATTGCAGGGTGCGGTAGTGTTGCTGGATCATGAGAGAGTTAACAGAGAGGAAGGAAATGGATGGGAGAGAGATGTCAGCCATTTAGAGCTAGCGTTTAACCGTGTAGCTGCTGGTAGTCTCCAGACAAACTGAAGCCAGCATTATGTTTGTCCTGTGTTTAACCGACCAAGTAGCCAATGCCCTTACGAGGGTGGCAACCTACCATTCTGGTAAATAAATGTTAAACATGTATGTAGTGACATTGTATGTAATAGTTGTCATCTATAAGTTGAGCTGCCGGGTTCTGTGTGAGAACCCTGGGTTCTGCGTGGTTTACAGAGACTGAATGAAAAGGGAAAGGGATACAGGGAGAGGCCTTCTTCCTGATCATTTGTTTGCTCTGTCGATTCAGCAGAGACAGCTGTATCATGTCAGAACATCCTGCTTAGAAACTGATTTGTGGTTGAGGGTAATAGGATCTCAGGCGTTTTTGTGACAGTAAGTTCTCTCATAGCCGAAAAATCTGTTATAAATCATGTTTTACAGACATTTTTAAGAACTAGAAGCATCCCTTTAAGTGAGTCAAACTAATTTCAACTGTTGTTATTAATCTCAGTAGAAAATAGTGAATTAAAACAACTCAATGAAGAACAATTACAGTTAGCTACAAGTGCCAGCTTTCTACAGCAAGAAAAATATCCTCAGCAGAAGGAAATTTGGGTTGTTATTTGGATTATGGACATTTTAGTAGTGGTTACTACACTATTCTTTAGGGCAAATCAGAACTGACATTTTAATGACAAAATTATACATTTTAGAAACCTTTTTAAACTCACACCACAAGTTAACATGCAACAACAGGGTGATCTAATTTAGATAACGTCTCTGATTACAGCACGTTTTAAGTCTAACAACATGGTAGCAGACAAATGTCAAACTAGACAGATTTGCATATATGTACCTGGTATATTTCCACTTGGGTAATCCCTGTCCTGTTCCCTTTTCACACAGTGACCTCCAAAGTGCTGATTTAGGTCTCTCTGTCCCCTTTAACTGTGACCTATTGCACCTCATGGTGGCCCAAAGGACCTCTCCACACTGATAAAGCACAGTGCTTTGAAGCACCAGCTGAGCTGCCGTCAGTTTAAAAGATATAAAGTCAGAACTTGGAGTATTGAAAATGATCATCCAAACAATACATGGTGTGTTGTAACATGACTTGTGCAACACATCTCAAGAGCCAGGGAGCACCACCAGAAAAATACTTTTTTGTGATTCATGCTATTTTTGTTGCAGAATGACATAGCTTCTCTACTTTTGTTTCCAAGCACAATTATCCAGTTTAAAGTGCCAAGCTAGAGCGCTACTTTTGGATTATGTGTGCGTTTAACATAATGAATGCAATATGATCATTTTCCAGGTTAACAAAACAATTTATTATTAAGTATTTGATTGTATGAGAGACACGTAATGCCTTATCTGTGTTTTGATTGGGCCACTTTTATATCAGTATATGTTATATTATGGGGATGTGCTGTACATGAATCTGCATTTTATTACTGTTGCAACATTTAGTACACATTATTGTCTCCTATCTATTTATATTGTCCGAGACTCCCTGACTTCTAGAATAGAGTGACTATATATAAAGCCACTCTACATATAGAGCCAGAGTATATATAGAACCACAGTACATATAGAACCCATGTAGATATAAGACCATAAAACATATAGAATCACAGTGCATTCAGAACCACAGTACTTGTTAGGATTTGTAATACGTAGAACTTTAATACTTATAGAACCACAGTGATATACAGAATCACAAGGCATAGAACCTTAATACATATGGAACCACAGTACATTTAGAACAAATGTTGATATGAAACCACAAAACAAATAGAATCACAGTGCATTCAGAACCACAGTACATATATTGAATCACAATAAATGTATAAGTACAATACCCATTTGTGACCATTTTACAATAATGATTAATCATGACAATTTTTTTAGTGAGTTCCATGGCAGTTATGACTTCTGGACTTCCCCATCATGTTAAAGCCTGAATCAAAATGAATGCTGTACAATGTCACAACAACACAGAAAAAAAAAGATCTGCGGGGGCTTTTATTAGATCATTCTTTCTGTTCAGGTTCATATGGAGCCCACACTGGAACAAAAAGGAAGCATTTTATTGTGATTTACTTTTCATTTTTCGGGTGATTTGGTTTCAGACCAATGTTGACATTGCTCTGTTTGCAGTGGTCAAAAGACCAGATGTTGCATGATCTTATTAGCAGCTGGTTCAAAGCCTCTGACACAAAAGGGCAAACAAAAAGCATGCTGAGTGCGGCCAGTGAAACTGCCCCGGGGCTAAAAGGGGACCACTCTACCCTCTTGTGGAATAACCGAGTGAGGTTTGCTGATGCTATGATGACCAGTGGATTTAGTTAATGTCAGAAAATGCAGCTTGGATTAACAAGGATGTATTCTGTAAAGGACGGCATCAGGCCAGTTAAGAGAAAGAGCTTGAAACAAGACAAAAGGTTAGAAAGGTTACCACTAAGGCAATGACCACTGAAGGGCAGCTTGAATTCACATTCTGACTACTCCACCCATGTTGTATTTCCAATCAGAGACTGACACTAGGGAGGAATTGGTTCTGATTTATAGCCTAGTGCAGCCTCTGAGTGGATTTGTTGCCATATTAAAAAAGATGGGTCACCCTATCCCAATTCTCTCAATCCTTTTTGTCTACTTGTGTATTTTTAATATGTGATTGCTCTTTGCGGCTGGTTTTGCTGATATATAAAGGTGTATTAATTTCAGATTCTGTTATCATGTCCAGTGGGGTCTAACCCTCAATGTCGTTTGTTTCAGTGTTATCGTTGCACCAATTGAATATGTTAGGCTTATTGTACGATATTGTGGCCTGCGTAGATAAGAGATCAGTAATCTTCTGGAAATGTTAAAGATATGGTTCCCGGTTCGGAACAAAATATGTTATACTGCTCCTTTAACTATCTGATGGCCGCACACTGTGGAATGTTTGGTATGCAGTCCAGACTAGACGAAGAGTACCGAAAGGGGAAACATTTTAATAACATATCCTATTTTAGAGAGCTAATACTTAAAGCAGAAACTGACCTGCTTTGGAATTTACACCTATATTAAGTTGTGTTGTAATAGTATATCCTTTTGAAATGTGTTTTAAAAACAAGATCGAGTGTTGTTTTCCAGTCATTTTTTTAAAACAGTTGTCCCTATCAGAGAGGAATGGTTTCTCCCATCCTTGCTGGGTCTGTTCTGTGCGGAGGACGCAATGCAAATCAATGAACTCTGTGGTTGGGGTTGGGCAATCGAAGTTCGGAATAATTCACGGATACGTTGCCATCGCTGTATTGTATAGTAGTATATACAAAATAAAATATATCGGTCTAGAGTAGTCTATAAAAGTCTTAGCTTTACAGAAGACGATTTTTACAAACACATGTGGTTTCATTTACAACTTCACTTAAAAAGCCATTGTGTAAAAATAGTTCGAAATAAATTTGTTAACGATCTTTTTTGGGACTTGGGAAACCGACGATGATTTTTGCGAATTCTGGCAACCCTTTTAGGACACCGTATCGTAAGCAGGTAATTTAATATGTTCAGCTATAACATATGGACTAGTCATTCATCCTCGCTTCATTGTAATCATCATCAGGTTGACTTCATTCAGGTTGCAAGACAAGTATTTTTATAACAATCTAGTGATAAAATGTGGTTATCGTTTATGTTTTAATTTAAGAACCTTGTTGGCTATCGCTGCTGCTTTCAATTAGAACATTTTGTTAGATGGTCAATGATCCGGATGTCAGTTTATAGCGCTTTATAGGTATGTGTTATCAAGCTTCTTAACAACGGTTTCTGTTACCTGAGTTTTAATAACATACTCATTTAGTTTATGGCTTATATCAAATAGCTTATGTTAGTAAGAGAAGTCAATGAAAGTTGTTTTAGAAGTTAAGGCATTCCCTCTGAAGTCTCAGTTTTCCTAACACCTTTGGAGACACCTTTGAATGTAATGTGTAAGAATGACTTGTTCAGTAGAAGTGCCTAACCAAAGTTGTTATTTGTTATATTCTGTATAAACGATCCTATATATCACTTCAAAGCTAATAATTATGTAATATACCTCCCAGATCATTGGGAGGTCATGGTGAATGTGTAGGAATGACCTTGTCCTAAATGAATGAAATGTTTCGTAAATATGATCTGTATATTCTGTAGCTTTCTGCTTCAAATGTCCTGGGATTTCTGTAAAATATAGGCATCTAATCTGAACCTATTCAGCTATATATTAACCATCCTGAAGAATTGGAAGTGTTGATGATGTTGAAGACTTCAGCATGCTCATATTCAGAGTGATTCAAGTCTACTGTCAAAATGAGAGGCCCATTTTAGCTGGGGGCTTGGTTGGTGCGGTGAGGGCGAGGCCTGTACTACTGGAAGGCCAGTGTATTTCCAGCTCGGATATGACAGGCTCTAATGGTCTGGAGTGTGCTGATAAGATGCCGGGCTCTCCCCATCACACTCCCTCAGACTCCTGGAGCTCAATAGGCAGGCAGATGTATGAAAACAAATGACTTTCAGTCCTGCAGAATAGGAGTTTCTCTTCTTAAGTGTGTGGGCTTAACCAAGCCAAAAGCGGACGGGACTGCTGGCATTCTCCTCAAACATTTCCTTTGTTCACACATAGCTTGAGCTGATGGCATGCTTCCTAGTTGGGAGCCTGATGAGGATGTTATGCCTGATGATTATGCCAGGAGTTGCAACAGACAATAAATGTTCCCTCTCCACTCTTTCCTAGGACAGACTGAAACACATGTAAGAATATTTCCATACAAACCCTAGAATATAATAGAGATTCAACAGATTACTAAACAATAATGAACTGCCTGGACAGTTCATAGAGAAAAAACATCCAAGATCAACTTTGACTTATAACAGTGTATGTCTTATCTTTTGACAGAAAAAGCGACCTGTCTGGACATGACACTCGTTGACTGATAGCCAGGAGATTACATGTAATCTGTCCTCTTGCTACCTGAATACTTGGTATTTGGGGCATGTTTAAAAAATCCATTCAATAATTCTCCATTACGTTAGACTGTTAGTGTCACCTAAGAGGACATGTCAGCTTTGACCCTCAATCTCCTTTTATCTATTAGGCTAGGAATATTAAAATAACTATTGAGTTATGTTTACTCTATAGGAAGTTGCTAAATGCCTTTTTTCTGTCTGTGTTAAGCATTAGTGTTGAAACTTTGTAGTCCACAAAAATAGACTCCATGATGCAAAATTATGCTACTATATTTATTTCTTTTTCAGAATGACTTAGAGTTAGTACATTAATCTGAAGATTGCCAGGAGAGACATATATCCGGTTGAGCACATTTCTCCTTCAAATTGATGCAACTACATTATAAGTGGTGCAATGTTTGCTGTTAATTGAATGTGGATTTATGTGAAAGGATGTGGTGTGAAACAGAAATTGCTTCTATAATGGATCCCATCATTAGATGGATAAAACAAAACACACAGGGAGTGCCGGAAAAACGTGGATTTGTTTGTGCATCATTGTAAGAAAACTACATAAGATTAGAGTCTGTCCGTCTTGGCCCGTCCTGCTTGATCATGTTTTCCCTGACTTGAGTAAACATATAATTCTCTGGATGTGATGCTTTACTCCCCCGACTTGAGGAAACATATCATTCTCTGGATGTGATGCTTTACACCTCTGACTTGAGGAAACATATCATTCTCTGGGTGTGATGTTTTACTCCCCTGACTTGAGGAAGCATATCATTCTGTGGATGTGATGCCTTACTCCACTGACTTGAGGAAGCATATCATTCTCTGTATGTGATTCTTTACCTCCAGGCAAATATGTTTCTAGTCAACAGTTCGTGACATCACTGTCAATCATGAATGGAAAGTCTTCAGGTTTTACTTGTGAAGCATCTTCAGAGCACCTGCATGCCAAACACATTATATTTATTTGGAGGTATATCCATTTAGATCTTCTTCAGTATTCGGCTACAGTGTTTTTTGGTAGTATTCTATGGAGTTGTTTTGATTTACGTACAGTGAGCACATTTCACATTATTTGAGCATACAGCGTTAACTGCAGCGTATCAGTGTTTCGCTTCAATCAATGTACATGGTTTGCCTAGTTGCTGTTTAGTAGCCATTGGCCAAATGAGAAAACGTTTCAATCATTCTACAATATCATAAGATATGAGGTGATGGTTTCTGTCTTACAGTATAATACAATGCTATATGTCCTGTTATACTATGATATTTGTATCTGTTAGAATATTATCATTAAACAGGCCCTAGTCAGTCAAAGAGTAAGTGTCCTTTAATGCCCAACAAGATGCTCTGTTATCACATCGCTTCCTTGATTGGAAAATATGCCGTAACCAATAAGCAACCGTAAGCAATTCTGTCAGACCATACCTCCTCCAATCCGAACCGTGCTGAGGCAAATTGCTGGGGCTTTTGGTTGAACCTTGATGCAAGTTCGGTATGCCGCAACCAGGATCAGAATCCAGGTCCTAGTCATGCAGCTGTACAGCGAAGCAGTGTTTCAGTCTTGAGCACCACTTGGGAGCCTCGGTAACCCCCCATATTGAATGAAAACATGCAGGCCAGTTAGGAGAGGGGTCCTCCCAATGTAAAAAAAAGTCCCATCAAATATAACTGTAGAGGCATTGTCGGGTCCTTTGTAAGAAGGTCGTTTGCAGAGAAAAATCCCAGTTGAAGAACTTTTTGTGTCAGGAAGGAAGATATTAATTCAATTAAATCTTCTTATCTGAAGGTCAAGTTGTTTTCCATGGTGAAGGCAAGTGAACTGGAGAAGATCTATAGTTTTTGTGCCAAGTCCAACTTTAGGATTGCTCAATTCTGTCACCACTTCATGCCTAGGATTCCATCCGCTTCCTCTGTTGTGATTCCTCAGAGGGGGATGGGTGGTAATCAGCGTGAGATACAGAACAGTCACAGTCTCAAGCTTTTCAGAACATCTGTGGCCTTACTAACTAATACAAAAGCCTATTGCTCGCTCCCACAAGTGGTCATATCTGAGATGTGGGCTATGATCAACCATTGACAAGGCGCACGTGATTTACAGAACTTTATTGAATGAGACCAAGCAACTTTGCCTCATGCGACATATCTGAAAATCATTGCTGGAAAAACTGGTTCAGGCATTGTTCACGCACATTTGAGTTCTCATCTCTTTCAATTTGATTCAAGAGGTGTTGGCATTCTGCTGAGTGACCGGAATCTGGTGGCATATCCTTGTTCCAATCACGTCGATCCTCTGCGTTCATAAATAGAAGTACTGGGACCGAGGTTGAATTCCATTCCCCAGAATGCGTCACTAACTAGAACCTAATGAAATGAAGTGTGCATGTGAGTATGGGGTGGAAGTGGAGTGCCAAAGGAAGCTGTGCTGGGTGTGTGCTTGTTGACGTGTCTGGTTGGGGGCGGGTGGGTGTGCGTCTGTGTGGGGGGGATTTGCCTGGGAAGGGCTTAGTCTTCCAGTGTCAGTTCTACAAGCCCCAATGGGCCATTTTATGACTACTGAAGGGAGATTGCTTTGCAGATATGTATCACCGTTCTGAGGAATATCAATCCTCACACTAGGCAGCCACTCGATAGTCCCAAATGATGGAGTATTGGGACTGCTTCTTTTTGTCGTCGTTCAGGGAAGGTTTAGCTGGGCCACACAACGATAGGCTTGTGGGGAACGCGGATGATTTGTGTTCTGCTCCAGCACACTACCATACTGATATTGTACACAGTGTGAGTTAGTTCACGACTCACGCAGGAGACAAGACTCACAGACAGGAGACA
Source organism: Novumbra hubbsi (assembly GCA_016801125.1). Lineage (NCBI taxonomy): Eukaryota > Metazoa > Chordata > Actinopteri > Esociformes > Umbridae > Novumbra > Novumbra hubbsi. The sequence continues at coordinate 94,931 of JACXGK010000572.1, forward strand.
AGACTCACAGACCAAGCTGCATTGAGAGTCAGATTCAAACGACTCACTACTGGCTCCGCTAGGGATCCATCTAAATCCAACAGATGCACGTCTTTGGGCCAATCAAGGCAGCGAGTCCGGACGGACTCGTTGGTACGGGCCTGCTTCTTAGCGTCCATATCTCCTTCCCACTCTCGTTAAGCAGCAGGGAGCGCCGGTATGTTTGTTTTGGTCTGGGCCTGACACCATCCTGTGCCTGTTTCCCTTTGGCAGCCAGCTGTTGTCCCCACCTCCCGCCCCATGGCTCCGCCCAGCCCCAGCACCAACAGCAGCACCAACAACAGCAGCAGCTCCAGCACTGCAGGCTGGGAGCAGCTCAGTAAAACCAACCTGTACATCCGAGGCCTTTCCCCCGCCACCACTGACCACGATCTGGTCAAGCTCTGCCAGCCGTGAGTATGCTTACTTCCTCTTACGATAAGTGTTGATTGGTTATTGACTTGCCCTGCTGTGGTCGCCAGCATCATTACAGTGGTCTACAGACAGGGGTCCAAGCGGAAGTTACTAATTGGCCCTTGGGCGCTAATAATAATGTAGCGTGTTCAGATTGAATTCCTTGTAATATTTGACTATTTGTCAAACAAGCCTTATTACTCTAACTCTAATTCAAACCGAGAAATGTATAATTAGGGAGTGTCCTAAAGCATCTACACATCGGGCTCATTTTGGTGTAGCGCGGTCTGACGTAACGTGACTACATGAGCATCGGGCGTTCCCCGGTGGACCGTCTCCCATTGTGCGTTGTTAATAACGAGGTCACATGACACTGGTAATAAAGCCTTACCTCGCTGTCATGATTTAAGGTGTGACGTGACCAGCGAGGACAGGTCACTGGACCAGAGGGGGGGAGTGACTGGGGGGGGGGGGGTTTGCAGGAGGAGAGCTGGGATGGGAATTACATCTCAATTGAAAATGAAATATGACATTGGAAGACCTCAAGGGCAAACCCGGGGAGTCTTAGCAGCTGACGCGAGACCGTAGGGAGCCCATAGAGTTGATGCGGAGGATCCATCCCAGGCTGCTCCCCCCCAGAGCCCCGTTGTGTTATTGGAAACCTCACGTAAGTGGAGAGAGACCACCGAGGTGACTTTGGAATCTCATTTGCTTTCCCCGGACCCCCGCTTTACACCCCCACCCCCTCCACCCTTCAACGGTGTGACGTTGACTTTGCGGCACATTCAACCCCCCCGATTGCCCAAGTGGCTGGCATAGATCCTCTATCCCGTCCTTAGAATGATATGCTGAGAGATCTGCAGCATTGTACACACATAGAACAGCCTGGAACACGAACATCTGTGTTGTTATTTTCAAAAACCAACCGAAAGCAGGATTTTGACGGGAACCGACCAATTACAAGCCAACAAATGGGTACTAAATGTACAGTAAAGGAAATTCAGTGATAACGTTATCTTAATAAGGGAACTGTAGGCAGACGTGCACGTTTGGAGGTTAGCCAAAGAGCACCCGCTGGTTGTTGCAATTTAAGATTTTGAATTACAGCTGAGAGTTGCCAGATTCAGGGTCACGGTTTGGAGCTCTCTTTTTACCCTGTGTTTTATCTAGCTTAATCCTTCTTAACTCAAATGTTCTTATCGCTTGGAGTGTTTAAACTAGGCCTATTTAACGTTTTATCAATACTGCTTTTCAATTAATATTTGCCTAAATATTGGCAACAACACTGCCCTGCTCTGCAAGAAAACATTCCTAAGAAAGTAACAGTACCTCACCCATTCACATCCAAATGTTGACTGGTACTGTATATTACCCAAGAACATGTTGAAAGCCAGAGTGAACTGCACATTAATGTTGAGATGGCAGGTTCAGTAGGACCATAAGGAGAGGGCTTGAGCACAGACAGACCACCAGGCCACCCAGACAGACAGACCACCGGGCCACCCAGACAGACAGACTACCGGGCCACCCAGACAGACAGACCACCTGGCCACCCAGACAGACAGACCACCGGGCCACCCAGACAGACAGACCACCAGGCCACCCAGACAGACAGACCACCTGGCCACCCAGACAGACAGACCACCGGGCCACCCAGACAGACAGACCACCAGGCCACCCAGACAGACAGACCACCAGGCCACCCAGACAGACAGACCACTGGGACACTCAGACAAACAGACCACCAGGCCACCCAGACAGACAGACCACCTGGCCACTCAGACAGATAGACCACCGGGCCACTGAGACAGTAGGGATGGGATGATGTATTCTAGCTAGTTGTCAGACAATCTATAGGGCTTGGGAAAAATCCCTGTATTTTTCCAACTGATCACATCCTTGTCTCACCCTCTCTCCTCTGTCTCACCATCTCTCCTCTGTCTCGCCCTCTCCCTCTGTCTCGCCCCTTTCTTCTCTGTCTCACCCTTTCCCCTCTGCCTCACCCTCTCACCTCAGTCACACCCTCTCCTCTGTCCCACCCTCTCTTCTCTGTCTCACCCTCTCTCCTCCGTCTCACCCTCTCTCCTCCGTCTCACCCTCTCTCCACCGTCTCACACTCTCTCCTCTGTCTCACCCTCTCTTCTCTGTCTCACCCTCTCTCCTCTGTCTCACCCTCTCTCCTCCGTCTCACACTCTCTCCTCTGTCTCACCCTCTCTCCTCTGTCTCATTTTCTTTTCCTCATTCTCTGACTCGTTTCTCTCAATGTGTCCTGCTCTTTCTTATTTCTCCCCCTCTCTCCCCCCTGTCTCTCATTATTCTGTGTCTAAATTAAGCTGTCGCACCAATTTATCCCCAAGTATCCCACAATAAAATCTTAAATAACTCTTAAAACCATGAGAGAAAGGTTTGGGGGAAATAGAAAGAGCACAGCGAACGGCATAATGAGTTGTTGTCAAGTAACAATGTCATTTGTCACATCCTGGTCACACAGTATTTACCACATGCTACTCAGGACGATGGGCAGCCCTCTACTAAGACAAGGCCTTTGCTCGGGGCCATCACTCAACCTGGCTATTTTCAGAGCAGACGGAGCAGTATCCTTCAGTGCTGCCCACAGGAATCAATAAGCATGCAGCAAATAGTAACCAGAGCCCTTTTAGCCACAGTCACAGGATGAAGGTGGCAGGCTGGTGGGATGAGAGAGTCCAGCTCCTCGACTGTGGATGCCTGTCATTCAAAGACGTTCAACATGACTCGAGCAGCTCCTCTCTCCCTCCCGTCTGACAGCATCAGACGACTCATCCCACTGCGATAGATGGTTTAACAGAAGCTAATGGAACGGGGAGGTCTAATGGGTATGGTTGTTTTCTATGACGATGCCCGGACACAACGACAGACACGTGCCTTCAGCACTCACTTCATATGCTTTCCATGGTAATCCCATAGTTTTATGCTGGGAGATGAAAAGTATCCCCCCAGTCAACCCAGAGGTGCCCAGATTAGAAAGTGAATGTCCTAATCTCTTTTAACCTCTTCCTTTCAAGCTTTAGAGTTGTGCACCCCTTGATCATGCTTTTGGATTCTGTTGACGCATCAATTCCGTTGATTGATTATTTTGCTCTCAATTAGTGTAACCCTTCATCCTCAAGGCCCTCTACGGAGGTAGCGCGGGGCCAGGCCCACAGAGATAAGCACAGCAGAATCACACGTGCTGCGGCTTGCACATTCAGACTCTGTAATTGGATCTAAAAAATTAATGGAGCAATTTGGTTATTACTAAGCAACTACTGACCGGAGATCATTAATGGCCAAAGCACTATTGATGTTCTTCTGTGACAAACATCAAAACAACGAGATCTGTCTCAAAACAACGAGATCTGTCTCAATATGTTCTTTTTACTAGTCGGGGTCAAGAGGGAGGCCTTGTTTTCATAAAGCCACCATCACCCCACCTCCCAGCTCAGGTCAAAGCTCAAACCTCCATCCAGAGAGCCTGTTCCCTCATCAATCATTTGTTGGCCGGCTGATTACTACAACGGAGGTTCATTTACAACTGCAGCCTAATGTCTGTGTGCTCTCCCCTGGTTGCATTCATCATTGTATCGATGGAAAGTCGTCATGTATGTCACTGTTGTGTTCTTTGCACTGATTTGCTATTCATTCTGAACAGAGGGGTCCAGCTTAGTGCTGAAAAGAAATGCAGTGCAGCCAATGTTGAGGGGTCACCTCGGAGTTCGTTTGTCAGAGCTGGCACCAGTAGCAGCAATACAGAGCACCAGAAACATTACAAGTGCAGGATGTGGCTGTGGAATTCCACCCAGTACTTTGTCTAGAGGTCTTATATGAACAAGTTTATTAAGGAAAACCTTCCTTCTGAAGATGCCTCACATTAGGTTTCATTAGCCTGAAATACTTTTGTCTGTAGAGAATAGCTGGATCCTGAATAATTCTGTTGTTCAGTAAAAAGGAATCAAGGCTGCCTTTGCTCCAGTACTGCTAGGATCCTTAAATCCACATGGAGACGACTTCCTGTTTCTCATGCTTTTTTGGTGATGTCATAAATTCTTGTACAAGCCAGGCCTCTCTTACTGAGTATTTATAACAGGCTGTTTCTGTCTAGTATGTAACGCAGATGATCTTCTGCCTTTGCTCGTAGGTATGGCAAAATTGTTTCAACCAAGGCAATCCTGGACAAGACAACAAACAAATGTAAAGGTGAGTATATTACCCCTTGTTTTTACAAATACCTTTCAACAAGTTACATTAACAAAAATAAGTTAAGACCTGACATTTCTAAACACATTTGGCCTAAGGCTATATTTTCAAATGAATGTATGTGTTCCCCAAGTATTTCATTATTTTAAATACATTTCAAAATGAATGAAAAATAGGTCATTTGGAAAATTCTGTGGGTGGATTCTTGGAAAAGATGAAGCATAGTTTTCCTTTGTATTTACCAAATATGCGCACAAATCAAGAAGTCGTATATGTAAACAGTCTGTCCCAAGGCTGAAAGCAATCGAAACCATCACATGCGTCTTCCCTGAGAGGATACTGTATTTGGAAAACACATTCACTCATTGTAAGTCAAAATAGGCGTGCAAAGGCTTCGGAGATTGGATATGATGACCCAGAGTACTCAGTATAATCCACATGATTCTATATTAGTTAAGACAATGGCCATGCGGAGGAATGAATCGAGTCTCTCGAACTCACGAAGTGGATTTAGCAGCGTCGCCGTCCCACAGTGCCCTGGCTCAGCCTTGTAAAAGTAATCCTGTCATCCAGCAGCTATTTGTTTCAGAGGGGCTGGGCTAGTCAGGAAACAGACAGCCTGGCTGGCAAAAGGCTGCTACCACCTTGTGTTATTTTAGTCCAGGCTGTCTGTCACCATGCAGTTCACTTCAGGTGGGTCCCTACAGGAAGCCCCTCCCTCCAGCGTGTGACACACGGCCTTGGCTCCAGCTGCAGCCTTAAGCCCAACACCCTTCCCTGACTGCTGTGGAACACACTGACACTGCAGCCTAGTCAGCTTGCACCAGAGATGGTCAGGGGGAAAAGAGCTTGGTAACTGTCCTGTGGATTATTGTATGTAGACTAATCCCAGACGGACAGCAGGAGGAGACTGTCGTTTTGGATGCCAATTTCATTTCATTTGAATTATTAACCGCACATGCAGAAAAAAGTATATACGAAAACCCTTTCAAAAATATTTTACGTGAGTTTTTTTGTGGTTTTATGAAGAAAATACACGTGACCTAATAGAAAAACCAACGAAATGGAACAAAATAGCAAGAAACACATCTTGAGTGATATTTTACAATGGACAAAATTGGAGAGGAGAGGCTGAGATGTCTATGAGGTATTAGTTAATTATCGCTCTGCATGTATCAAATTCTCTAAATCTAGGGTTGCTGTCAATCGGGCGGGCAATATTTGGTTGAGGGGACCTAATTGTCTGTCAATAACATCCAGAAACATTTGGTGTACTGTACTTAGTGGTTCTTGGAGCTTGGGTAATCTGTTCAGAGCCACTGATACTCCCAGCCTCTGGCTTAAATGTAGTTCCCAGATCACCCGAAAGGATCTCTAAGACTTCAGATGACTGTGTTACAACACAGGGGAGTGCCCTCAGCAATGTGACATTAGTCACTAAGGGGTGAAGCCACAGAGAATATCCCAACCAACGCAATCCGTGCAAGAACTCAAATTGCGAAAGTCCAAGCAATCACTCCCAAGCCATCACCCAGTGTCCAGCTCCTCCCCCAACCTGCCCGACAGCATAGTTTGTTAAAAGGTCAGCCGATTAAAATTCACCACACAGATGAGGCACAAGCCTACCTGGACTACCGGGCTGTCCTCCACACTGCGTCGCATTTTCTCTTCATGGCCACGAAAACAAAAACACCAATAATGATCAGAATAGACCTTTTGCTGTTTATCGTTGATGATGACAGTAGGAAGGTTGTTGTGGTGCCAGTGGACCCGTGAGGTAGTGAATTCGCCAGCACCACTGAGCCGTGTGGACGCAGCGCACGACACTAGGGAGCAGTGTGCCATTTAGGATACCATTTATATTTAAGGTGGCACCAGTACACGTGCGGTAAACAGACATGTGACTTGGTTGTTGGGCGTTTCATCCCTCAGGTTACGGCTTTGTGGACTTTGACAGCCCTGCTGCGGCTCAGAAAGCTGTCACTGCCTTGAAGAACAGCGGGGTCCAAGCCCAGATGGCTAAGGTGAGGGTATGCTTTCAGTCTATTCTCACACACTTAACACCTGACAGTTAACATTTTCAAGTGGATTTGTAAAGTCAGTTTATAGGCATCACAAGCCTCTCCCCTACAGCATCGCATAGAGGGACAGCCATCTCCCTGCCTCCAGAGCATGTCTGGCCTTCTGTTTGTCTGAGGCTCCCCTGAGACTCTACAGTCACTGTGTTGAAACACGGGCCCACACAACCATGGCTATTCAACTGTATTCTTAAGCATAATGTATACTTTCATTTGAAAGCGGGTTTGTGGTTACCAGTTGTATGGTATCAATTTTGCAAATCTGGTTCATTTTGGGGGGGTTGTGCCTCGATGGGGGGGGGGGGGGGGGGGGGAGC
>JACXGK010000573.1:0-86599 GCA_016801125.1 Novumbra hubbsi
ACCCAGGCATGCATCTGCAAGTACAGCCGTGGCCAAGGGTTTTGAGAATGACACAAGTATTGATTCAGAAAAAGTTTTCTGCTGCATTGTTTTGCAGATGTTACGATGGTGTACTGAAGAAAAATTACAAGCATTTCATAAGTGTTAAAGGCTATTATTGAGGTATTACATTAAGTACTTGCAAAGAGTCAATATTTGCAGTGTTGACCCTCGATCTCAGCAACTAGAACCCTTCTTCAAGACCTCGGCAATTCGCCCCGGCATGCTGTCAATTAACTTCTGGGCATCATCCTGACTGATGGCAGCCCATTCTTGCTTAATCAATGCTTGGAGTTTGTCAGAATATGTGTGTTTCTGTTTGTTCACCCGCCTCTTTGGGATTAACCACAAATTCACAATGGAATTAAGGTCTGGGGAATCTCCTGGCAATGGACTTAAAATGTTGAGGTTTTGTTCCCCGAGCCACCTAGTTATCACTTTTGTCTTGTGGCAAGGTGCTCCATCATGCTGGAAAAGGCATTGTTTGTCATCAAACTGTTCTTGGATGGTTGGGAGAAGTTGTTCTTGGAGGAGGTTTTGGTACCATTCTTCATTCATGGCTGTGTTCTTAGGCAAAATTGTGAGTGAGCCCACTCCCTTGGCTGACAAGCAACCCCACACATGAATTGTCTCAGGATGCTTTACTGTTGTCTGATACAGGACTCATGGTAGTGCTCTCCTTGTTTTTCCGGATGCCCCAAACAATCGAAAAGGAGATTCATCAGAGAAAATTACTTTACCCCAGTCCTCAGCAGTCCAATCTCTATACGTTTTGCAGAATATCAGAATGTCCCTGATGTTTTTACTGGGGAGAAGTGGCTTCTTTGCTGCCCTTCTTGACGCCAGGTCATCCTCCAAAAGTCTTTCCCTCACTGTGCGTGCAGATGCACTCCTGCCTGCTGCAATTCCTGAGCAAGCTCTTCAATGGTGGTGCCCTGATCTCGCAGCTGAATCAACTTTAAGAGATGGTCCTGGCACTTGCTGGACTTTTTTGGGCGCCCCGAAGCGTTTTTCAAAAAATGTAACCTCTCTCCTTGAAGTGCTTGATAATCCGATACATGGTAGATTTAGGTGCAATCTTACAAGCAGCAATATTCTTGCCTGTGAAGTCCTTTTTTGTGCAAAGCAATGGTGATTTCCATGTGTGTCGTTGCAGGTTACCATGGTTAACAGAGGAAGAAAAATAAAATTCAAGCCTCCCACCCTCCTTTTAAAGCTTCCAGTCTGTTTTTCTAACTCAATCAGCATGACAGAGTGATCTCCAGCCTTGTCCTCGTCAACACTCATCTGTGTTAACGAGAGGATCACCAACTTGACGTCAGCTAGTCTTTTTGTGACAGGGCTGAAATGCAGTGGAAATGCTTCTTTGCGAATTAAGTGCATTTTCATGGCAAAGAAGGACTTTGCAATAAATTGCAATTAATTTGATCACTCCTCATAGCATTCTGGAGTATATGCATATTGCCTTCATACTAACTTAGGCAGCAGACTTTGTGAAAATTAATATTTGGGTCATTCTCAAAACTTCTGACCACGGCTGTAGATTGGTATATAGGTTTACGTTTGAGAATGTGAGCACTCAAAAAGAACCACTTTTGAATTGCAGTAGAGTTACAGGGCTAATTGAAACGGTTCCTAACCAAATCCCTCGTTTTCAGGTATTGTGGTAAACACGTCGGACGAAGCTTCTTCAGACGTTTTCTCTTCTTGTTCCTTCTCCTGTTCCCCTGCCAGTTCCACCCTGCTCAGCCCTGTAGAGGACCCCATTATGTCACCCGTCGATGCTTTGGAAGGTCCGGAGCCTCTCAGCCCCCCAGAGACCCCCCCGGCTCTGGGCCTGGCCGTGTCGTCCGCCCTGCAGCAACCACCCCAGGACAGCCTCCCGAGCTTCCAAGAGGGCCGTCGAGCCTCAGACACCGGTGCTCTCACGCAAGGTTTGAAGGAAGATGAAACCTGTGTTTGATCATAACCCCAATGTTCGTCAACTACCCAAACCTTTTGATGAGAGGACCTTTAACCCCGGTTCCAGGTCTCAGGGTATTCCGTCAGCAGCTGAGGAAAGAGGCCCGTGCCAAAGGCCTGCTGGGACTCAACATGATCAATGGCCCTGGGGTTCAGCCTTTGTGGTCCCCCCTAGCCTCAGGCCCCTTTCCCTGCCCGGCACCCTTCCACCCAGCCTGGGGGGCCCAAGAACTCACCCCCTGTGTGTCCCCCACCCTACTGTCAGAAGATGGTTATCAGCAGCAGAGGCAAGTCAGATTCTTTTTCTTTCTTCTTCAGACGCGGTTCTTGACACCTTCACATATGTTCACACAAGTGTGGTATTTGAAAGTATTCAACAATTGTAGTTTTACTGGCTCTTCTCTGTGTCTGTCTTTCAGAGTGATCCAGATTCCTTTGTGCCACTTCCGCCCAAACACAGCTCTTCCTCCTGAGCTCCCCTCCTCTTACTCCCCACCAGCCCACCTCATCCTGTCTCCGCCACCGGCTCCTTCTCATCCTCCCTTTGGCATGCACCCCACACGCTCTCTAACACATAACTTCCTCATGTGCTCCTTTAAACAGAACCATCTGCAACACCCACAGAAACCCTCACAACCACAGCCACACCCACACCCACAACCACACCCACAGCCACAACCACACCCACAGCCACAATCACCTGTGCAACCACAGCCACACCCACAGTCATACCAACAGAGACACCCACTGTCATACCAACAGCCACACCTGCAGTTATACCAACAGCCACACTACCCGCAGCCACAACCACAGTTATACCCACAGCCACAACCACAGTTGTACCGACAGCCACACCCACACCCCCAGTCATACCAACAGCCACACCTGCAGTCATACGAACAGTCACGCGCACTGTCATACCAACAGCCACACGCACAGTCATGCCAACAGCCAAAACAACAGCCACACCCACACTCATGCCAACAGCCACATCCACAGTCATACCAACAGCCACACTCAGAGTCATATCAACATCCACAGCCACAGCAACAGTCATACCACCAGCCACAATCCTACATATCTCACTGTGTTGAACAACCGCTAGACTTATCCCTTTCTTCCACCTCTTCATTCACGTCTTTGGCCATGGTGGTGTCGACAGCCCACCTCTTGGAGACACATCTCCAAATCAGCCTGCCTCTGACTGAGAACCCCACTCCGGTGATCTCTCTTCAGTCCCAGTACCCCCACCTGGAACCCCCTGGTCATCCTCAACAACTACACCCCAACACCCACCCAGACCCCCAGAGTCATCCTCAGCAACTGCACCCTAACAACCACCCAGAACCCCAGAGTTACCCTCAACAACTACACCCCAATACCCACGCAGACCCCCAGAGTTACCCTCAGCAACAACACCCTAACAACCACTCTGACCCCCAGAGTTACCCTCAACAACAACACCCCAAAAACCACCCAGATCCCCAGAGTTACCCTCAGCAACAACACCCTAACAACCACCCAGACCCCCAGAGTTACCCTGAACAACTACTTCCCAACAACCACCCAGACCCGCAAAGTTATCCTCAACAACAACACCCAAACAATCACCCAGAGATTCAAGTTCAGTCTGAATACTTACACCCCAATAGCCTCTTAGACTTTCAGCCTCGATCTCACCAACGGGACCCCAACAACCACCCAGACCAGCAGCCTCAGTGTCAACAATTACACCCCCAACACCTGGACCTCCAACCTGAGAAACGACACTTCCCCTCCATCAATCACCAAGACCCTCACAACCATCCAGATCATCGGTCTCAGCCTTATTTACTGCACTCTCACTCTGACCCCCACTCTCAGCCCCGGCCACGGGCCAACCAACGTGCCTACACCCACTCCCAGAGTGCCAGACGGCCCCAGCTCCAGCGCCAGGCACGTCTGCCTCAATGCACAGTAGGGAGAATGGATCCTGGGTACGGCTCGTAGGAAAAACCCAGGACAAAGGGCCTTAAAGCAGTTGGACACCAAAGCTAGCATTAGGACTCTAAGAGACTGGATAAATTAACAGGTTAATGGTGTGTCAGACGGAGGTCACCAATTAATCAATGTTACTGTGCTCCGGTAACTGTGGACAGTGAAACAGAAAGATGCTATGAGGTTAAGGAGTTCCAGGGTGCAAGACTAGTATTCCCCAGTCTTCATATTACTAACCAGGTTAACTGAAAGTTGTTGTCTGTTTTCAGTGTAGTTTGACTTATGAAGACAACTTGTGCCTTTTCGAACAGATCTTGTGACACCGTATTCAGAAGTTACGATTCAGAAAACTGCTTTTCCAATAACTACATTTGTATTGTATTTGTTTGACTTTGTTAACATTTTAGTAATATTTTTATTTTATTATTTGAGTTACATACTATTTAATATTTAGTTTGACCATTTCTTTGGGAACTGTCATGAAAAATCTATACACTATTTAAAAAAGGAAATTATTATTTGTATTTGTTATATTTATACATTATTGTTTTTATGGGAGATTTGTTGTTTCCATTAGAATGAATCTTACATTTTTATCATTCAGTGAAGTAAAAACCTATTCTGACAGTAAAGCCATTTCTTGTATGAGTGGTGAGCTAAACATTAAGTCATTTAAGAGATGCTCTTATCCTGAGCGATCCTGTGTGCATTTGTTTAACTTACCGGCCCACTGTTGAACTTAAACCCAGAATCCTAGCCATGCTTTAACGCCTGAGTAACACGGGACCTATCAGAGGAATCAGAATCAACACCTTTGCTTGAAGGTAATTGATATGACACTGCTTATTGCTGTTATTGGCCATCTGTCATCTGCTTTTAGCTATCCCCTCTCCCAGTTACCTTAGCCTCGACCTGTCTCACTCTGCTTTTAGCTATCCCCTCTTCCAGTTACCTTAGCATCTACCTGTCCCACTCTGCTTTTGGCTAGCCCTTCTTCCAGTTACCTTAGCCTCTACCTGTTCCACTCTGCTTTTACTCCCAGTTACCTTAGCCTCTACCTGCCTCACTCTGCTTTTGGTTAGCCCACCCACCAGTTACCTTAGCCTCTACCTGTCTCACTCTGCTTTTGGCTAGCCCCTCTTCCAGTTACCCTAGCCTCTACCTGTTCCACTCTGCTTTTACTCCCAGTTACCTTAGCCTCTATATGCCTCACTCTGCTTTTGGCTAGCCCACCCACCAGTTACCTTAGCATCTACCTTTCCCACTCTGCTTTTAGCTAGCCCCTCTTCCAGTTACCTTAGCCTCGACCTGTCCCACTCTGCTTTTGGCTACCCCCTCTTCCAGTTATCCTAGCCTCTACCTGTTCCACTCTGCAATTACTCCCAGTTACCTTAGCCTCTATCTGCCTCACTCTGCTTTTGGCTAGCCCACCCACCAGTTACCTTAGCATCTACCTGTCCCACTCTGCTTTTAGCTATCCCCTCTTTTAGTTACCTTAGCCTCAACTTGTCCCACTCTGCTTTTGGCTAGCCCCTCTCCCAGTTACCTTAACCTCTACCTGTTCAGCTCTGCTTTTGGCTATCCCCTCTCCCAGTTACCTTAACCTCTACCTGTTCCACTCTGCTTTTGGCTGGCCCCTCTTCCAGGTACCCCAGCATCTATCCATCCCACTCTGCTTCTTCTGTCAGGGGAATTTGTCATAACCATATATTAAGGTATGTGTTTAATAAACATAGTTTTTATGCTAAGCTCCCCTGAAGAGCAGGGTCAAGACCTAATGTGTTGTCATTTATTTTGTTCTAAATGGTTAAGCAAATACATGGGTTTTCCTGTTGTTTATTGACGTCCTTGATAATATATGTGCGTTACAAAAAGCCCTTTTGACCCTGGCTATCAGATTTTCTATCACACCCTTCTTTTCATCTGTTTGTCCAGGTCAGTTTGACTGTATTTGTCTCTTTCTACTCCTGTCTGTTGTCACTCTGTCTGTTTCTATCCATCCCAGGCTTAGTGTGTCTGTGTCTGTCTTTTTCTATCACTGTATCAGGGTGCCAGTGTGTCTGAGTCTGTCTGTGGTCTCTCCATCTGTCTCTATCCCAGTCTCTGTTTGTCTGTCTGTCTCTTTCTCTTACTGTATCAGGGTGTCAGTGTGTCTGTCTCTCCATCTGTCTCTATCCCAGTCTCTGTTTGTCTGTGTCTGTCTCTTTCAATCACTGGATCAGTGTGTCTGTTGTCTCTCCAGCTGATACGTTCAAAGCCAATGGGTGCTTCATGACACAAAGAAACCACAGGCAAGGGTTGCTTCATGGTTAATCGTACAGCTTTATTGTGTTCACTTTTTAGTAGACTTGTCAGGTGATGAGCAGATATCAGTTGAACAGGGCTAGCACTACAGGACAGGAAATGTTCAATGACAAAAAAAAGGATTTGGAAACAAGTCACCACAGGAATGGAAAGAAAAGCTAGACGGGCGGTGGAACCCCAATGATGGAACCCCTTTTTAAGGCACTACAAATGTCCTATTGGACCAGGCAATGGTATGTACTTAACCCAAACTCCCAGTTACCCCTTCTTACTCTGAGGAACAGTTGCTCAGTAATAAAGAGCAGCTCCCTCCCTAGGTGAAAGGTCACCCGCGGTACACCTGGGGTGAAGGCTTTCTGTCTGTTACCACAGGACATAGAAAGCCAGGTTTAAGTCACGCGACCCTCTAAAAACTTTCTGTATTCTCTTAAGTCCCCCCCCGAAGCCCCGACCATCCCTCGCTTTGTCCACCCTCGTGAGTCGGTCATCATAATAATAATAATGCTGTCGTAATAGTCTATTATCGTCTAACAAGGGAGAGAAATACAAAGCTAGAAGTACACTGATATCCTCTATGTGGAGTCAGGGAGAGGTTGGGATAGGGTGACGAGGGTAGGGAAGCTAGGGTAGTGGGAAGGCGTCTTTTGGGTGGGGGGGTGGGTTGTTCAGTGACCCCCAACCCGATCCCCAGCCACGTGGCTGTTTTGTTCGGAAGATGAGCCCACCTCAGGGTAGCCCCCCCCTCCCGCCCGCCGGCGCCCCCACCACACCCCCCCACGCGACCCTGGTGCCATCCGAACCGGCGGCACACGCCTCGCGCCCGTCTTCTTAAGAGGAGGGTGCGGCGTTGGGCTTGTCGTCGCGGGTGACGGGGATGTTGCGGTCACCGCGGCCAAAGTCACCGCCGCCGGTCACCTTCGGGCCACACAGGGTCAGGAGGCCGTCAGCGGACAGGGTGCAGGTGATAGCGGACTGGTCCACGCTGGAGGGGAGGCGGTAGCGGCGGTGGAACTCGCGGGAGATGTAACCATGATCATCCTAGAAACAAGGGGGGAAAAGGGGATGAGCAAAAGATCAAAAGGGCTGCACTTTTATCCGTCCGAAACATCTCAGAGATGACGCGGAAGGTATGTGGCAGAGAGCAACATGTTCTGTATTTATCAAGGCTCCCATCCCGCTGTGTGTCCCTGGAGTACACAAACATTGAGTACTAAGGCAACGGCATGGGCAGAAACAGAGAGCGATAGCGGAATTCCCTGAAGAGAAGAGAGAAATGGACGACAGAGACTGCGAGAGAGACACACAGTTCATGAGGTAGGGAAATGCTAGCATTGCCTGAGCAGTACAGGTAATGTAGCATTATCTGATGCCATGTTGCCAAAAGAATGCGCATCACGACTCACTAATACACTGTGTCACGTTTCTTCTGTCACCTTTTGGCCAAAACAATAAAATAATACGTGGTTCCCATTGTTAATGTGGAAAATCCTTATCAATCAATCAATCAAGTTTATCTATATAGCACAATTCATACATAGATGCAATTCAATGTGCTTTACAAGACAAGACATTAACAGAGAAATAAAGAGAAATTAAAAAACATTAAAAGAGCAATACATTAAAAAGAGCAATACAATTTTATAACAGTCTATCTACAACTTTTATTAAAACAGACATGGATCATTTTAACATGTAAAAAAATACAGATAAAAGTTTAAAGGAAAATTAAGAAGGATTTCAAAAAAGTAATGAAAATGTCTGGTATAGGGTTTCCATGGCGGGGTATCGAGACAACATGTGGACACTTTAAGATGAAGAACTGTTTCCTTTAGGGTTGTTTGATCAATTGTATTAAAAACCGACATAATAACTGAATTATGTCCTGGTGGTTTTAGTGATGGTACAGTGTAATTTTTTGACTGTGTTGTACTGATGCTGAGTCTAATACTTTAGATTTTTTCACCAAAGTAACACGCAAATTCATTACATTTAACTGTAGACACATGTTCTGATGCTGTCTGACTTAAGGGGTTTGTAAGCTTGTCAACCATAGCAAATAGCAGGCAAGTATTGTTGATATTGTTGTTTATCATTCCCGATAAATGTTGCTGCCTAGCTGTGCATAACTCATAATTGAAGCTACCATGGCTTTGTTTATGGATGTCATAATCGATTTAAAGTTCAGTTTTTCTCCACTTACGTTCAGTTTTCCTACATTCTCTTTTCAGGGCAGTTATCGCTACCATTGGTGCTTTCATTAATGTCCCTTTTCCTAACAGAAACAGAGTTTACTTGAACTTCCAGGGTGATCAGTGCTTCAAAAAACACACAGAAATGATCAGACAGTGCCATGTCTTTAACCATGACAGAGGAAATTCAAGCCCTTTTGTGGCCACGAGTGTGTGTACGTTCTTTCACATGTTGAGCGAGATCAAAAGTGTCAAGTAGTGCAGAAAGATCTTTGGCATGTTTGTCGGTACCATTATCTAGGTGGATGTTAAAATCCCCGGTTATAATAAACCAGTTATAATCAATGGATATGACAGAAAGTAGTTCAGCAAAATCATCCATGAATTTTGCAGAGTATCGTGGAGGTCTGTAAATGGTTAAAAACAAGATTTTAGGAGCACCGTGAAGTGTAAAACAGAGGTTTTCAAAAGAAATAAAATTACCAAGCAGGCTATCTTTGCATTGGAATGCATCTTTGAAAAGGGCAGCCACTCCGCCTCCTTTCCTACCATTTCAACATGTATTCATATAGCCATATTCTTCAGGGGCTGTCTCATTGAGAACAGTAGAACTACAGTCTTCAGTTAGCCACGTTTCGGTGAGAAACATGAAATCCAGCTTGTAAGAACTTATAATGTCATTTACCAAGAATGATTTGTTTGCGAGGGATCTGATATTAAGTAAGGCCATCTTAATAGGGATAATAGGAGGTCCTGGACTAGTAAATTGGCACTTTATAGATATACAATTAGACAACTTGCTTCATAAAATGCAGGCACTCGATTCCTTCTATTTCTAATCAACACAGGAATAGAGATACTAGGTCCAAGCTTGTTCTCAAGACAATCGGCATTGCTAGTTTTACAATAGCAGGGACCCAATGCACATCAAGGTTTTTGACGATGCCTAAGTATTCGTTTTGGGGGGGGGGGCGGAGTTGGACATAGGGGATTGCGAGCAATCATCTTGTTGGGTAAGACCGGCTCCCTGATAGGTTTGTGTGATGGTGGCAGTGGAGGGAGGGGAGTGGGTGGAGGTGGAAGAGGAGAAGCGGATTGTAGTGGAGGTGCAGAAGATGGTGGAGGGAGTGATGAATGTAGTGGAGGTGGAGAGGATGAGAGTGGTGGAGGGGGGGTGGATGGGAGTGGTGGAGGGACAGAGGGGGGGTGAGGTGGAGGGGAAGGTAGGGGTCGTTGAGTGCCCGCTTGGGACAAGAACAACTTTTCGAAACGTAACACGTATGCAACCCAAGGAGTCTGCTAAAAGATTAAGTTCCTTTCCTCAAGGTTGGAATGGGGCCAGAAATGAAAACATTAGAGTTGCTTATTTGCTCCAGAAGCAGGGAAAAATCTTTTTTCAGGATCTCAGAGCCAGTTTTCCTTCGTAGAATGTCAAAAGACCCAGTGTGGATAATAATCTGCATGTTACTAGGGTGTGTAGCGAGAATAGCTGGCAACATTTCTGCCAGCTCTCCCACTGATGTTTCAGCCAATGTTAAGTTTTCAGTACTTGCCATATTGATATGCCTGCTTATATAATCTCCAATCAATGTAGCATCTGGCTTATGAAATGTGGAGTTAGCAATATTTCTTCTTGTCCTTGTCCAAGCAGTGGTTTTGGCGCTTTTACTTGGGTTTCGGTTAGCAGAGGTTTTGGGGCTATTTCTTGAGTTTCGGTTAGCCTTAATGCCAGTATTGTGGTTATATACACTAGGTTCATTTACATACACTTCGTTCCGAGTCAGTGGATCGTACCTGTTTTGCAGTGAGAGTTCAGGTGGTGGAGTGAGCGTTGGTGCTCTCTTCTTAGTTTTGCCTCTGCGGCGAACGAGGTCAGACCAGGTTCCGGCTGGATTCGATGCCTGCGGTTTAGCACCGTGCCAGTAACTTGAATAATTAAGGACAGCCGCTTTGGAAGTCTCCGCGTTTAATCCCGTGACGTTAGCATACGTCCAGGGGAGCGTGTCAGCCAGGTCCGTGACGAGGTGGTCTGGATTTGATGTATTCCGGTGTAAAGTAATCTGTCCGTTAGCGTTTTGTAGCTCAGCACCTAGGCTTGCTGCTATAGAGTCAATGTATTGCTCACTCTCACGTATTTCAAGATGCGTTATTGTCTCATTCAGTCCTTCACCTGCTTGGTGTCGCTTTGTTCTGTTGACCGGTTTTGACTGCGTTATGTCAAGCGTAGGGTAAACTTTTGAACTTTCAGGATAGCACGGATAGTCGACCGGAGGAGAGCTCGGTTTACTAAATATTCCAGACGGTTGAGCCGTTCCTCAAACAACTCTCTTAGCTCCTTCAGCAGTGCAATTCCTTGATCAAATAACTATTTGAAGGGTCACTTTGAAAAATGAAACACCATTTACCAAACATAGGACAAAAATAAAACAAAGATAAAACATTAAAAGAAAATTTAAAATAATTTAAAAAGAAATTAGAAATAGAATTAAAAAGAAATAAAAGAAAATAGAGAAAATAAGAAAGACTTGCAGAAGCAGAAGACTAGCAGGAGAGTTGCACTATGCGACTGACAGGCATGAAAGCCTGTCACCATTAAACATCCACATGTGCACAGCAAACACACACACATAAATAAGTTCAATGCATGGAAAGAACTCTGCTGCAAGCCTATTTGCCATTGTTGCCAAACGGGGTCACAGCTATCCATAACATTATAACTATCCATCAAAGCTCAATTTCACATCCACACTGAAATACCAAATTTACCACTCACTTAACATTGAAAAGGTTTCTTACCAACCCTTAAATTGTCGTGTCTATATTCGGAATGCATAGTTTAAAGGTGCACTGCATAGAATCCTTCCTTTAAACAATAACAGGACTTTTCTCCTCCTCTGAACAAGACCGGAATAGTACTAACTTTAGCTAGTCCAGGGTGGTTTGGGGTTGAAGATTAGAACTGCGAGGTAGAGATTATAAGACAATGCAAAGTCATAGACAGAGGGGCAAGAAAGTGGGGATTCAAATAAGGAACTTTGTTTATTTGAACAATCACTTTACAATTAATTGTTTTGCTTGTATTTATGCTAGTAATACATATTGCCCCTTTAACAGCACTTGGAAAGGGCACTTGGAAAGTATTGAGAGAGGAGGGGAGGGTGTCCAACCAATAACCCACCCAGAGCCCACCATCGGTATGAGGCCTCACCTGTCTTTCCCCATGCTTGCCCTGGATCTCCACGTAGTCGTCGCAGACCTTCACGAAGAGCTCATCGGGGGAGAAGTGCTTCACGTCCAGGAAGACAGTGAACTTGTCCCTGTCGGACCTCACCTGTTGGGGAAGGGGATGAGGGGTCAAAGGTTACAGGGGTTGCGGGAGCCTAATTTCTATGGTGAAGCTCCTGTTCTGTAATTAGTTCATTTTATTGATTCACTGTTTTTGTCTCAGGTTGCTATCGAGAAATATAGCACAAAGAGACGCTGAAAGGTTTCTGTTGAAATGCGTTCATACTCACAGTTACTAAGACAGTATATACAGTCTTGTTATGCATGTTTAAACGTTGTTTTTATTCTATCCTGGTACATGAGCTACGGTAAAACGCAGCCTGAGCTGTTAGTCAACAAATCCTGTATATGATGTGACAGGTAATGCCATTACTCTGTGTGGGCTGGTTTGACAGTTTCTTCAACGCAATATCTTTCTTCTCTTATTAATCTGTTCCATCTGGATCTCACACAGCAATGTGCATGCGACGATTTAGATGTACTTGCAATAAACTTGTAATCAAAATAAATCATGTCGATGTTTAAGACTCCAGTGGAGATGTTTAACCGCAATTTCATGGCAAATTATGTTATGAGTCCAACCTTTCCTGACAAACCATTATCTTGAGCATCAATTCCCAGATTAGAAAGCCTTTCTGTTCAACCAGTGAAACTACAGAGAATGTGAGCAACGCATCATTGGACTGAAAACGTGGGTACAATTCCCACAAGGGCAAAACAAGCTCCCTCTGTAAACTCTTTCCTATGACCTACAAAACGTTGATATCCGAACCAGCCCTCGGAGCGAACAGATTCGCAGTGAGTATAACGGCACACAAACGGGTTCTAGTGGGCACTGCCTAAAACACAGACAAAGCCGCTTAACCGCGTTAAAACAAACTGAACGCGTCACCACCAACAAAGAGTTCAGAGCTCAGTCTAGATGAACCGTTGGCCGTTACCTCAGACATGCCAGAGTTGGCCGAGTCCAGGAAGTTGCGGAACAGCGAGTGCCTGTAGTAGGGGCTGATGGTGGAGGCGGTGTAGGGAAACAGGTCGTAGTCGAACAGGCCCTCGCCGAAAAACTGGTCAAACAGACGGGCGGGGTACATGGAGCCCATGGCGCGTCTGAACCAGGGGTGCTGAATGGCGATATCCATGGCGGCGTGGGTTCGAGCTCGACGGGGCTAAACGCTGGAGAATTGGGATTCCTCCTGCTTGGCGCTGGCCTGTTGTCGCGTTGGGAGCGGTGAGGCGGAGATGGTGGGGTGAGGAGGAAGCTAAAGGGCTGGAAGTGGCGTGGGTGAAAGGCAAAGGCTGAAGTGGCGGTGGAGAGGACAAGGGCTCCCAAGTGGTGCGTGCCCTCTCTGTGGCGGCGCCCTCTTTATATGCCGGCGGGGTAGAAAAGAGGGGCTTTAGCACGGATCCCTCTGGAATGGCATTATCTCATGCTGGGTCGGGCTCAGTCAGCAGAACGGACGGGCGGGGCGCTCGGGTCGGCCCGTTCAGCCAGTGTCTGTCCCCAGGGGGGAGGCTGGCCCTTGTTATGCAGCTAGACCCTTTGCCAGCGCAACGACCCGGCAATGAGTCAGGCAAAAAATAAATAATGAAGTGTCCCATCGAGGGCGAGGGGGTGAGGAACAAGGAGGGGATGGGGGGGGGTGAGGCAGGAGGTCACGGGTGCAAGGACATGGTTCCGTGGGACACTGAAAATAGGAATTGGGAATGAAACGTGGTTTTGTAGACATGAGGGCATCGATGTGTACTGACGAGGTGAAATCACCTGTGATTTTTTTCCTCTCTGTGTTTTGAATGCATGCGTACACACACAAGCGGCAACACACACACACACAATGAGCGTAGCAGTAAGTGTTTGGACGAAGAGCACATTTTGGCCCTATTTAGGTCTGGGTACAGTGGTTGTTCAGTCGTCAAAAACAGCCAATCTGTATAGAATGTACAGTTAAAGTAAAACCAGAGGAAAACAGCAGGGCATGGGTAAAATTTAAAGGAAGGTGATCTTAATCTCCGGAAACAAAACGCAAAGCAATTAATTCATGCGCACTTAGAGCCTCGGGGCAATGTACTGTACTGTTCCTAAAGAAAATAGTGAGAGATGATTATCACAAGCCAGGAGGGAAAAAATATATAGCTAGTGAACTATATAACTAGAGTCTTGTTTGTGTTGACTGTAAACCTTTCTATATAAGGATGGCAGTGTTTGCAGCCAAAAAGCTATACGTTTTTTGCATCAGACCCTGGAAGCTGGGTCCAAACAAAGTTCAAATGCCACTTTGAAAAAGTGCACTTGGATTTGTTTGATGTTTGTTGACAGCAGAAACCATTCCAAATAACATGTTGGCATGGAGGTAGTGTCTAATTATAGATTTGGAAACCTGATTACCCCAAATTCTGCAATTCTGAATTGGTGATTCTAGGAGATTTTTTGTCACCATTTTCTCGCTGTACCTCGATGTACACATGGTTCATCACAGCTCCAGTTGTTTTACATATGCCTTATTGGCATGTAGCTGGCTTTTTATAGCCACTGGCTGATTTGTGTTCAATAGCCTTTTGTCTCATTTGTGTTTTCTGGCCTTTTCCTTGTTGATGGTTGACTAAGGGAATGTTGCTGTAAGTGACCTAATTGAAACCCTGGTGAAACAGGATATCAAGGATGACCACTTAGAATTCCCAAGGAGTCATTTTGTTCATAAGATGTTCTATGGGTACAAATGAATGTAAAAATAATAAGGATTTCTTCTGAATATTTTCCTAGAGCGCAAATTAGTCAAGAGGGATATATTTTTGTGTCATAAAGAAAAATACAACGCTAAAACAATTTAAGGAAACACATCACAGTCATCACCAAGTCAATTAAACTTTTGGTATATCAATCTGTCCAGTTACGACCCAGAAGCGATTATGAATCAATGTCATTTGTTTTGGTGCAAATGAAAGTGACAACAGGTGCACTGGAGAGGCAACAGCAAGACAATCCCCAAAAAGAGAAAGGTTTTGGCCATAGACAATGGTGGTGGCCACAGACAAATGCTCTCTCCTTATCCTTCCTGACTGATTCTCCTCTAGTTTGGCATTTTGCTTGTGTCACTACTGGAAGCATGAGCCGGTACCTGTAGCCCCTACCAGGTTGCACAGGTAGTCCAACTCCTCCAGGATGGCACATCCATCCGAGCCTTTGCAAGAAGTTTTGCAGTGTCTCCCAGTACAGTCTCAAGAGCATGGAAAAGACCTAGGAATCCCGCTAACTAATACAGGTGCAGTGGGCCCTTGGTTCCTCCTGGTGCAGGACCGTGCCCCGCCTCATGTGCCCCAAGTGTGTAGGCAGTTCCTGGATGACAAAGGCACTGATGCCATTGACTGACCCTCACATTCCCCAGACCAAATTTTAGTTGAGAACCTCTGGGAAGTTATGTATCGGTGATCCACCACCACACAGATTGTGCAGGAGCTCACTGATGCCCTAAACCGGGCCTGGGAGGAGATCTCTCAGGACACCATCCACCATCTTATCAGAAGCATGTCCAGACGTTGTTGGATATGGAGGCCATACACACTACTGAGTCACATTATGAGATGCCGTGATGAGTTGGAACAGTCTGTGATTTCTATGTTGACTTGGTGATTTTCGATTTGAATCCATCTCTCAATCGGTTGGTGGTTTTGACTTCCGTCATTTTGTTCTTAGTAAATTACAAAATGTACAGTAAAGATTCTGATCTTTAATACATTTCCTTCTTTGAGATTTTAGTGTTCCCTTAACTTTTTGGAGCAGTGTCTAAGGTGGATAAATAAAAGGTGACACACAAGCCAAACCTTTGACAACATGGGCGAAGTAAATAACAATCCACACGGTTATGACAAAAGATAAGTTATGTAAAACAGCTGCAGCTGTGATCAACATGTGTATTTCTCCCCCTGGTATAGTGTTGGTCGAAGGTTTAGGTGACAGTCTTCAAAACTCCAATTAGACCCTGCCTCCACACCAACAAGCTATTTGGGATTCCTTGCCAGAAGAAAGCCTGCACCCCTGTGGTATTCAGATCTGGCCCTCTGAGACAGGTCCACTGCATTCTTTCACTGGAACCCTTAATCAGAGACTCAGCCCTCTACTCTACCTCATCATTTACTGCACCCACCTAGTGTCCCTGGTCTAAATAACTTCCTGATTATGGGTTTGCGATGAACCAATGGAGGGAAACTCTCTTTGAGGGCTAGATTTGAATACCACTGCTGTATCTTTATCAAGAAGACCATCAGCACCTAAAATTTGTGAAATTTCATAATTTTTTTTTGATTGAAACTGGGTTCTATGTTTAGATGAGACAAATATTACAGGGCGGGTTTTGCGTCAATGAGGAATGTTCAAATAGAACCCCCCCCCCCAGTGTGAAGTATGAAGGTAGACATGATCCTGTGGGACTCTTCTGTTGCCAAAGGCCTTGGGAACCTGGTGAGGACTCGTGGCATCATGACACTCTGAAGTGCTTGGAGATTTTAGAGGAAAATCTGCCCTGGACAGAAAGCTACAACTGGGTTGCGTTGAATGTTTCAGCAGGACAATGATCCGAAGCATTCTTTCAGCTCAACACAAAAATAGCCTGTCGGCTACTGAGTCAAACTTTTACAACAGCCATTCCAGCCCCATGATTATAATGCCACTGAAAGCATATGGGTGACAGCCAAGGACTATAAAGGCTTCTAGAGAAGACCAAGAAGGACCAAAAATTGAATTTGCCCACCTCATCGAAAAAATATGAGAAAGTGCTTTTAGTTTGGTAAGGGGAAAAGTGGGATTCAAAATATGTTCTTGAGAAAAGTATTTATTGGATGAGAACGGTTTATTTCCAATGGTGCTTGTAACAAGCTGTGGGTTTGAGTCCCACTTGGGTACCAGTACGAAATGGATGAAAATGTATGCACTCTGTAACGGTAACTTCCTGTAGATAAGAGGGTCTGATAAATTACACCCCCCCCACCACCAGAGGCAGCGGCTCTGACCAGTGGACCAGCCGAGGTCACAAAAGACTAAACCTGTCTAGGCAAACGTATTGTAGGCTCCTGGAGGTCATGACCTTCAGGGTATTAGAAGTCTGGGTTAGTGCTTGGCGTGTGCTTGGCGTGTGCTTAGCGTGAGTGTTTAGAGCAGTTGGTCTGTTCATGTCAGCCTGACATGGTGTTTGTATGTCTGTTCTGATCTTTTGTGTATGTCTGAAGCAGGGTGTGTGCGTGTTAGAGCCTGAACCACGCAAACAGACACCTCCGTGCCCGCGACGCCCACCCCCCCAAGTCCCATGGATCTGATCCCCCCTCCCGGTGACTTCCCTCCGGGCCTCGCTCGCCGCCGTATTAGCCTAATCCCGCGGAGCTTTCACCCGCCCCAGTTCTGAGGCTTACCCAAAGCACCAGCCCGGCCCTTTTTTCCAGCCCGCAGACCTCCTGTGCCAAGACCAACCAGCCGCAGCCAGGGGTGAGAGCGCTTAGGGGGCATTGTGGGGAGGCCCGAGAGAGGGTGAGGATAGGCGGGCCGGACGTGGCGGGAGTTAGGTCCTGGCCCGGTTTCGGCCGTGTCAGCAGGTTTGGGGGCAGAGGGGTTTTTCTTCCCCCTCAATGGGTCAAACAATGAAAGCCAGGTTTTCCGCAGGCCTACGCCGGCCAGGTCAGGTTGCATACCACCGACTCTGATTGATGGCGGACGGGTAACGCCAGATTCGTGTATATATAGAGAGGGTTTGGCCGATGCGTCTGAACATACCCGAGACGAGTGATCCTCGAATGCTAATCGATGACTGAATCCTTGCTCTGTTTTGCTTGTTTACCGCGCGAGTAACTACTTCGTTACGGCAAAGGCTCGATCGTAACGTTGTCGCTTAAAGGTTTTGAGAATATGGACGTTACTGTGGCAGCGGTTTTAAAACTCTCCTAATAGATTGGCTCAGGATCCCGGGACATGGGGAAACTTGCACGCGGTGGGGTCTAGTGTTGGTTTAGTTACTGCAATCCAGAAATAGGGGAAGGTAGCAGTGTTAAAGATTGGGTATGAATGCTGTACGTCCCGTAAGTAGGAACCCACTGAGCTTTTCAACATCTCAGGAAAGGCTATTCACCACGTGGGATGAAGTGAGACCTCTTAGGTCAAGTGCATTTAGGAGAGTTGGGTCTGTGCTGTAAGGAGAGTCTTTGTGGAAATTCTTGTTATTTGAGACTTGAGACAACAAAAATAAATGAAAAACTAAATGAAGGACGGGCATTAATACAAGGCATTCAAACCAAGGAATTTGAATGCAGTGACAACAAATAAAAAAGACCTTTCAAGGAGCAGCAGTCCCAGGTCAATGCTCAGGACTATGGTTTGTTAAGGCATATGTACATATCAGGTAACCAACGGTAGTAACTGCTATGTGATGTGCATGTACAGTGTAAGTACATACATTATTCATTTTTTTATCATTTTGGCCATTCAGAGAAATGTATTGTATTTTTTATTCCCTCTCATTTAGGTACTTTTTGTGGTGTCCCCATCACAGCAATATAAAACTTGCTGTTTTTTAGAGATACTTTTAAATAGATAGTAAAAGAGAAAAAACCTGTCAGGCTATTGTTAGACTATTGTTACCTATGTACTTTTAGGGATACTGACACTGTTTTTAAGGCTTTCCTCAGACACCATCTGACTAAATAGAAGACGGAGTTTGGGTCTGGTAATGAACGTGACCTATCATACCTGTCTAGATACACATTGTTAAAATGCAGCCTGTCAAGATGCAGCCTGTCGAGATACAGCCTGTCAAAATGGTATCAGTGGCGCAGCTTTGTAAGTTCTTAAGTATCTGAAGGGATCATGACAAATCTTCTCAGCCTCCAGATTGGAAAAAAGCTCTGATGCGCTTTCTTTGACATCTTAACACGCTGTGTACTATGTTAATTTAGTATTCTGCCGTTCTGGACATAAAA
The DNA here is from genome assembly GCA_016801125.1 of Novumbra hubbsi. Taxonomy (NCBI): domain Eukaryota; kingdom Metazoa; phylum Chordata; class Actinopteri; order Esociformes; family Umbridae; genus Novumbra; species Novumbra hubbsi. The sequence continues at coordinate 18,711 of JACXGK010000573.1, forward strand.
TAATTTAAATCTAGTTGCTCCTCTTTGAAAATGTGGATGGAGGGGTTCTCCATCCTTACCTGTCCGTGGTCCACAATCAGTTTTTTCGTCTTAAAACTCAAAATGAGAACAAAACTGACTCAATTAAGTAAAGTAATCTGCCAATGGGGTGAGAAAATGCTGCTTGTAACAAGACAAAAAATTCTGAAAACATGCAACGTAGTTTTGTTCAGACAGAAATAGTTTCCAAGACAAATAGGATTTTTAATACAAGAAGAGTCTGAATTAAACTACGTAGACATTTTTTAAATGTCTGTCTTGTTACCAGCAATATTTCCTCACCACATCTGCCTTTTCATTTGGCTTAATTAAACCATGTTACAAATGCAACATGCACCAGAGGGCCAAACAACAGTGGGTCAATTGGCAATGAATTGTTTGTGTCAGGGACCTTGCAGCAATGTTTTGAATGAGCCGTAAACTCAGTCTACAGGGAGGCCCCTGACTATTGCAATAAATTCATTTTAGAAATCAATGAATAAAATTGTATGTACTAAGAGTGGGTCAGGAGTACTTCATTAGGTGAAATGTGATTTTCTAGAGTCATATAGGAATTGACAAGCAGAGCAGTCTGGAGTTTCACACCCAGGTTTGTGTTCACTGGGGAGTGTTATGCTGTGGCCTTCTAAGGCAAGGAAGATGCTGCAGGAGCTAGTGAGCTGCTGTTGGGAGCTGACGTTGATAAGAAAAACTGTTTTAGCAACCTAGCTTTCTTTATCACATGTTTATACATCATTTAATAGGTCACGCAGTGCAAGTTGCAATAAAGGGTCAGTCACTCGCTTGCAGCGAGCTTCATTCTGTTTACATAGTGTCAAGCCATTTCAACAATACATTACACAATGCTCTCTCCTTATCCTTCCTGACGGATTCTTCTGTAGTTTTGCGTTTGATTGTGTCCTTGTCACTACTGGTAGGATGAGGCGGTACCTGCAGCCCATTCTGGTAGCAGACAGTCCAGATCCTCCATCCATATGTGCCAACACAAGAATGTTTGCTGGGTCTCTTAGTACAGTCCCTAGAGCATGGAGGAGATACCAGTACACAGGCCTCATTACAGGAGGAGACATGGACAAGGCAATAGAAAGGCATCAACACAGACTACAGGAGCTCACTGCGGCCCAGATCCAGGTCTGGGACGAGATACCCCAGGACACTCTGTCTAATCAGGAGCGAGCCCAGACATTGTCAGGAGTGGATATAGGCACCTACTACTTAATCACATTATGAACTGCAGTGATGAAATTGGAGCGGCCTGTGATTTTAATTGTTTAAATATCGGTTTGAATACAGACATCAATCGGTTGGTGATTTTGGTTTCCATTGACCATTGTTACGTAATTTTGTCCAAATTAAACAAAGTACAGTAAATATGATTCTTAATATATATTGTTCCGTGTGATTTATGTTTCCTTATAAAAAACTTGCAGCGTAGCAGTCAACGTTTGTGAACTATATAGCCTAGACTGTTTTATGTGGTACGCAGTTCGACTAAACACGAGGCATGGATGCATTATATTTTTCATTAATCAATTTAGTAAAATAATAGTGCAGATAATTTTAGGAAGGCAACCCCTCACGATTAACTGGTGAGACACTAAATGGATAAAAAGAAGGAAAGTAAAAATGGATTCGCAAGGAATGTTAGTTCAGTTGTGTGGCTCCATTGAGGGAGCATGGCGAGCAATGAACGTGCCTTCAAAACCCACAAGGAGCCATAACAAAAATGCACTCACTACTGTCTGGAACGGAGCATCTGCTACATTTATCTAAATGACCGATCAGTGGGTTTTAGCGCAACACGCACTGCATAATAATAAATGGGGATTGTTAGCTTGCACCACATAGTGGTTGCTGTGGCGACAAAGAACGAGGACTGATTAGAGCAGGGGAGAGCAAACCGTTAGAGGCTTATTATCAATGAGCAGCAGCAGCTGGTGTGTATTTAATGATCTGCGTTCAGGGCAACAGCCTGAAACATGCATTAGGTTGATGGAAATTTCTAGCGGCTGTGGTTTGTTGAGTTGATCAGAGAGTCGCATTAAAGTTCGGTCCTCTCTCCTGAACACGCTTTACTTCGTTACAGTCCCACTCAAGGAAATGTAATCCAGTTAAATAACACTCAGGATAATACGCCAAGCAAATAGATGCTTTCACTGCCATCGTGTGATAGTCTGGTGTAATTGTTAACTACTGCTACAGCGGTATTGGAAGGCTCAACAATACCAGTAAAATAAAAAAACATGCTTATATCTACTACATCTACCAATGTATCAAATGCAAATCCTCATTTAGTTATTACATAATTGTGTATAAATTGAAAGGCAACGAGGTTTTCACAAAATACTTTTTATAGTACACAAATCAAGATAATCATTTTCACATGTAAAAATTATCTGTGTGTGTATGCTTGTCACCTTGACGTAAATGAATGTTTCACCTGTGTCTCCGTGAGGCGTGCACGCAAGATGTTTGTGTACAAGTAATTGGTGTGCACAACAAAAACATCCATACAATGACCCGTTGGTCACTTGGGACTAGGTCACAGGTCACTGCACTTGGAGGTGCTTCGCTCCCTCTTCTCCCTGACTGTGACGAAGGAGGTCACAGGTCACTGCACTCGGAGATGCTTCGCTCCCTCTTCTCCCTGACCGTAACAAAGTTGAGCAGGTCGATGGCCGTCACCACGCCGAACACCATCTGCTTCAGGCTGTGGGAGCCGTCTGTCAGGTCTTAGACAGCCAAAGAAAGCGGGAGATTGTTATTCATGTACATCTACCTCCAAGCCATGAGACTGGCTATTGTGTTATGTAATATCCTATAGTTAGAAACCAAACATTTGGCATTGGACAGGTGCCACAGATCAGCCACGGTTTTTCCAAAATGACCTATTACACAAAAAGACGTTCAAAATGATTGCCCTGGTTGTTACAGCCAATAGAATGCCAGGGTGGGTGGGGCACATTCCCCCCAGCAGTCATCATTGGACTAGGAATGGGTTGGGCCTTGTTGGTCGCGGTCCCAAATCAATGCTGGGGCATGACCCGGGAGGACTTTGAGGCTGGTACTCTTGCCAGTGATAGGCAAATATTAAACCAAACTGTTCATCTGATGGTTTTAACCATCTGTGACTGGCTATGGAACGAGACATGACCGTTCACATTCATGTCACACAAGCTGCATAGAGGCTTGATTTCAGTAGAGCTAGTGAGTGACATGGTGACAGACTTACATTGGATCTGTTCATGTACCACCAGGGCAAAGTGGTCTGTCTCCAGGATGCGAGAGAGCTTCCCCAGGTTGTCAGTCAGACGGATCTGAGAACAGCCAGGAGAGGAGCATTTCATCACTTAAATAAACATGAAGGCTTTCAGAGTGGGTGTCACTAACAAGACTGATGTCCAGTGAGTGTAACTGACCTGTCTGAACTGCTTGTAGAGCACCTTGTTAACTGGGTCTGAAGGTTTGACCTTCCCGGCCAGAACAGACGCAAGCATGTTTCCCAAAGTAACCATCCCTAGAATCAGCCTACAAACATACACATACCCAAACATTAACCTCCAAAGCCTAAAATGTATACCTAAACTTAACCTAGAACTAAAGTTGTGACACATAGTTGGCATAATAGAAACAGGAAATGAGATGGGAGTACAGGACACCTACCCGGCCTCGTTGACAACAGGGGCCTGGTCAAAGCCTTTCTCCTTCAGGATCTTGATGGTTTTCTGACAGGTGACCGTGGGCAGGACAGTCAGAGGAGCGGACAGGTTTAACCCTTGTAGCTTCAGGTTCCACCACCTGAGTGAAAGTGTGAGTAAGAGTGTGAGTAAGAGAGAGAGTGTGAGAGAGTGAGCGATACATAACACCTGCCATCGCCAACTGCGGATCACTTGCTGTGACCCAACTCCTCAAGGAGGAATCGGCAAACTTCAGTTTTACAATTGTGCACGTGTGAAACAGGACTAAGCGACACTGTGGCGTAAGTAATGTATTGAAACGGAAGGCAGACCCACCAGGGTTTGTTCACCATGATGTCCGACTCCTTCAGGAAGCCTTTCTGGAACATCCACTTGTCACTCAGGAACTTGGTCCTGAAACAAAGCAAACAGATGTTGTTTGTTTCGAGTTGCTGCTGATAGCCTTATACAGTGGCAAAGCCTTTATGTATTGTATTAACTTAAGATCATCAGTAAAGACCACCTGAGGCGTCAGCTCTCTAATAAGTGGAAAGCACCGGAAAAGGGAGGGCTAAGCTTAAAGCTAATAGACCATTAGAGATATATATATATATATATATATATTCCCATTACAGTAAACCACATCTCTGTCCCTTACATGTAGTTGCGGATGGAGTCCGGCAGGATGACCACACAGCGCTGACCTTCCTTCAGCTCCTTGGCCACCCTCACAGCCGCAGCCATGGCAGTGCCGGAGCTACCACCTGGCACCGGGGATAAGGGTGGGGGAACAGGTGGTAAATTAAATAATAGTCATTAAATAATGACTATTCATGGTCAGACGTCTCAAGTCTTTGGAAACAAAATGTATTAGATACGGTATAATGTTTTTAAAAAAGCATAAGCCGCGTCGCAAGCCCACCCCTGGCCCCTTCCCCGAGGAACCATGGCCTACACTGATCTGGGTCAGTCCAAGGTAACAGAAAGACAGACAGGTGGGCCATAATTCACATACCGCACAGCAGTCCCTCGTCTCTGATGAGCATACGAGACATGCTGAAGGACTCCTCATCATTGGACTTGTACCAGGTATCCACAACCTACAGTTTAAAAGGGTCAGAGTACATTTTAGAAGGCAAAAAGCTGAGGCCCATGAGGGACACACCACATATATGTCCCACAGCAGTACTGGAACTATGTTCTCAGTACAGGCAACTTTTTGGCAGAAGCTTGCCACCTTTTTGCACCGACAGACACACACTTGGGTTGAACCGATGAGCATAAACATGACTCACCCAACCAAGTGTGGTTTCCATTGTCCCACAAAAACTGTAGCTCTATTAAAGTAAACAACTACTTCGCACAATAAGTGACGTAACGTTTTTAAATGCTATCAACACCAATCTAGGTGCTAAGTCACACCCGTTACAGGGGCACAACGCTGTATTTGGAGGAGATATACGGCATGCCAGTAAATTCCAAGGCCAAAAACACCTCCCAACCTTTGACGCGTATTGGAGGGAGCATACATGTTTGGGGCTACTTTGCTGCCTCAAAGCCTGGACATCACGCAATCACTGAAGAGGAATGAATTCAAATTGGGGAATGCAACTTGTAAATGCACGTGTGCATGTGACTTACTGATCTGTCCAGCACCGTGGGAATGAAGTCATATCCGATCCCCTCCACCTCGTATTGAGTCTTGTCTGTCTTGTTTAGCTCCTCTGGCATAGCCAGAATGGAGCCCTCAGGGTCCACACCAATGATCTGACCACACACGCGTTCAAAGATAAAGACTGATTCTGTTTGGATATTTTGGGATGGAAACCAGACTGTCCTGAACGCTAGTCAGATAGAACCTAGTCACTAATTAGGAATGTTAAGATGATAATCTATGTTTCTATTGTATCAGAAGTCCCTCACCTTGATGTTGGGGCACTTCTCCTTCAGTTTGCGGGCAACGCCAGTGATGGTGCCACCTGTGCCAGCGCTTGCCACTAACATGTCCACTTGACCTGCCAGGTCATCAATCGTTGGTTATTTCATGGAGATGTAAACCGATGTGTACATTTAATCGTTGAAAGGTACAAGTCAACAACATTTATTATAAACCACTCCATCCAATGCTTGGAATTATGCTGCTCGAGCATGAAAAACTATGCCATGAAGATCCCTGGCGCGCTGTTTTAGTGCTGATGCTTATGCCAGAGAAGGTTTGGAACGCAACAACAATGACAATGTCTCTCCTTCTCCCATTCCCTTACCAAGTGAAAGAGGAACATGACGAACTTGTAAAGGATGGTTAATGGTGGAGAAGGACAGTATGGCAAGTGTTCAAAACAGTATGAGGAGACTACACGTATATGCAAACTACAAGTCAAAAACCTACACACGGCCCCTTTAACTAAAATAAGATTTGAAGTAAAACTACAAAACATGTTTGGCAAAATCCTATTTGGGGAAATACATTTCTTTTCTAAAATAAGCCACCCAGTAGAATTTCTCCCTTATCCAAATTCTCAATTCAAACATGAGTGGAAAAACATCTGGAACCTGTGTACTAATTACTAGTTCAGTGGTGCCCGAACTCCGGTTCGACTGAAACCCAACGCACACATTTTCTATGTAGACTTGGACAAGCACATCCAATACAACACAATGAGAACCTGATAATTAGTAGACAAGTTGAATTGGGTGGTTCCTGGCTGTGGATACATTAAAAACATGCACTGTTGGGGATACTTGAGGACCGGAGTTGGGTACCACTGAACAAAAATGACTGGACCTTTAAACAAAATAAAAAGATAGACATTTTGTGACGGGGACAGAGACACAGAAAGAGAGGCACAGAATGTCAAAGATATTGGTGAGAAGGAACAACGGAAAACTAGAGGGGGGAAGTGGGGGAGGGAGCAGACAGGAAGTCTGTCTCACCGTCACACTGCTCCAGGATCTCCTCCGCCGTAGTATCGTAGTGGGCCAGGGGGTTGCTGGGGTTACGGTACTGATCCAGGATATGAGAGTTGGGGATCTCATTCTTAAGGCGCCAGGCCACGCCCACGTGAGACTCAGGCGAATCGAAGCGAGCGCTGGTGGGCGTACGGACGATCTCGGCACCCAGGGCCCTCAGGACGTCCACCTGAGTTCGGAAACAACATAAAAATATCAGTCAAAATTGGAGAGATGCGACGCGTACGTCACGCTGTGGAAACTGACATAAAGAGGGCCTGAAAAGCTCCCAGACCCCAGAGTGATACGGAAACACGGTCTCACCTTCTCAAGGCTCATCTTCTCGGGCATGACGATGATACAGCGGTAACCTTTCACAGCGGCAGCCAGGGCCAAACCGATGCCTACCACAGATGCGGTTAGTGCACAGCGACAAGGGAACATTCATCCAATTAAAGTAAATTGTATGCAATTCATCCAATTCCTTGAATACACACACCAGTATTGCCAGAGGTAGGCTCGATGATGGTGTCTCCTGGTTTGAGATGTCCCGCCCTCTCCGCATCCTCCACCATACGCAGGCTGATCCGATCCTTCACACTGCCACCCGCGTTGAAGAACTCACACTTGGCCACTGCAAACAGGTAGAAATAACGTCGCACACACGTCGGTTACATTCGAACAGGAGACTTTAAAATACTGTGCAAATTTCTCTCGGGTTTGCTTAGACTTTGGAACTATTCCATTAGTTCCACTGCCTCGTATTTTGAAAAGACTACTTGTTGTCTATATCCCTGTGCTTAAGACCTAAAGCCTGCAAAAGCGATAATTACATTAGACATAATAAAACCACCAGAAAGTACAAAAAGGATTACAGAGCAAAGCATTAGAAATTCTTCCAAGACTTTCGGTTAAATTCTAGACAAAAGGTCTGGGAGCCCAAAAGTAAACACCCTTCACATGACTCATTAGGCCGACACAACCAAAAACTGTTTGACTGTAATGTGCATGACTAAGCAAAAAAAAGAAAATAGACTCACAAATTTCACACTTAAGACCGAAGGTCTTAGGAATCTTGTTCATTCGCACCATCGGTGTGTCTCCAATCCTCTGGAGGATGTTGGGAAGTATGTTAGGAGCTTTGGTTCTGAGGAAAAGGCAGAATGTTAAGAGCTTTGGTTGTGGGGAGAAGGCAGTATGTCAGGAGCTTTGGTTGTGGTGAGAAGGCAGTATGTCACATTTTTAACCTTCATTTGGCAAGTATGAGTGAGAACATTGGGGCCAATGACTTAGGACTGACTGCCTTGCTTAGGGACCGAATGTAACATGTAACCAAAGGATTTTTCACCCTTCGGTTACATGTGAGACGCTCTAACCACTTGGCATCGCTGCCACTCGATAAAAAACATTAAAAAAGAATTAGTGAAGCTAGTAGAAACCAGTACAGGTGGTGGGGAGGCATGGAAACAGGCTAACAGTCTTACGGTGTAGGGTGCGTGTGTGGGGAGTCGGTGGGGTTGCCCCCTAGTCTCCAGGTGCATCGGCTGGGCAGGTCGGGACGGATCCACTTTCTCTCCCCCACCAACGGAATGGTTCCTTCCACGTCCTCCACCTCCAGGTTGTCTCTACCGCTGCCTTTGGGGGAAGAGACGGCGACACGTAGACTCGCCGCGCGTGGGCACGTGGGTCCGTTCGGGCCCAGGGCCCCGCTGTCTTTGCTGGAGGGGACCGCAGGCATGGCTCACCTGAGATGGCAAATGGCACATGAGCCAAGAAATGTCAAAGGCTTTGACCTGCTTTTAAGCGCAGACCAAATGCCCCAATTGTAACTGTAACCATCGATGATAAATCCGCTGACCCCCAGTCAATGGTCGTTTGGCGTAGCTGCTAACTTGATATCCAACACCCAGACGACGTCAAGTAACGGTCGGAGAGGAACATGAGAAGCACGCGCCCTGTCAGAACGTGAATGGAACTTGAGGAGAGGCTGCGGTTGTACGTCCCATACCAATGAACAGGGTGATGACTTCCAAGAAATGACACCCAGGAAACTCTTAAAAACGATCCCAGAGCTGAGGAGGATATGTCACACACATGATACCATATCAGTGTGTCCTCTTCAAAGTAATGTCGGGAGTAACCTCAAATCTCTGATACAAATGACTTGCCGTTAATCGGACAGTGTCTAAAGACTCAAGGTTTTAGAACAGTGGTTCCCAAACTTTTAGGTAACCGTACCACTTACTGAATTTTTACCTCCACCCGTTGCCCCACTCATGCGAGTTTTTCCAGTATCTTAAAAAGGTTTCTTGTGGTTGTGGGGAGAACAAGTAACCCAAGAGTTCATAGTAACACAGTAGGAAGCAGTGCTGAAGAAGACAATGTAGCCTAATGTCTAACCAATGAACAGCTGATCCATTACTTGGATCACACAGAGTTCATTTCGTTGCTCTCCTTTTAAAGGCAAGTTGGCCCCTAAATAATACATAGTGGATTTTTTTTGTAGCAACTGTTCAAACAGAACTCTTTCTGAGCGACGCTGAAGACACAAACCTCAACTGAGTGGCTTGACATCAGTGACAAGCACACAGAGCATTGTGTCCCTAGGAAAACAGCTTTCACTGAGAGAGTGAGACAAAAGTCAACACTCCCTTCTGCCAGGGCATTTCTTAATGGACCTACTATGGCTGGTCAACCTACTTATGTTACGGTGTCCTATAATACTTCAGTGTCAGTATATACAGTGAGTAGATTCTGCAAATAGATATTGGAGCGAAGAGTGGGTTCCTTAAGTGGGTTCATTTGCAATCTGACCGCATGTAAGAAAAGTTCAGTGACTGTCATTTTGAAGAGACTATGCTAGCTGTAAATTTGAAACAGTCCTGAGTTTCATCACAGCTGACCAGTGGGTCTGTAGGCAAACAGGTCAAACACCCTCTCAACCACAATTTGCACAATTATTGAAAATATTTTTTTATTCTCCTGAAATGTTATCGAATTGCAGCAAGTGTGTAAATATGGCTGAATATTCCCAGGTTTCGTTATTAAAAACAATTTACATAATGTTACAGGGGCAATATGTTACATTATTACTGTAATACTAGCATGAAAATAATAAAAAATGTCCATTAGACATATGCAGTTTATGTTGTAAAGTAATGTTTCAAAGAAATGTTTTCTAAAAAAACTTCCTCTCCGATCCATCTATCTGGTAATCTACATATACTGGCATTAGACACTCGCCGGACTCTACACACCAACCCTCAACTTCTCGTCATTTCAGAGATAGACGATAGGCACCATATAAGACGCGTGAATCGCATCTCATAAAAGCATTGCAGGAGCACCGTATATTTTTTTTAAATCTATAACTTCTAATTGAAAAAACAAGAAGTCGCCACTCTTATCTATTATGACATATTGACCAGGATCAATATGAAGATCATTAGTATTTCTTCGAACGTTGTTTGAATTAACTTTAAAAGGGCCTAAAATGTGTATTATCAACAGGATACCAGTTCAAGGCATTTAATAAAATATTATCATCTCCACGTGGTAGGCTACATAAGATTGAAACTTACCTACAAATATAATGATCGGGTAAAATAATTATGGTCCAGTGGTTGCAACGTAGTCCACCCGCGATGGAAGAGTGTTAGGAAGGTGAAATTCAAGTGAAAAGACCAACTGGCCAATGACTACAGATGAAGCCATATTTTCACTTTGATTGGCTGCAGCAAGGGCGTATGTTTTACCCCTTCCTGAACTGAATGGCAGGTTTAAATGCTCGTCGGAAGGCATACACATCTCACCGATTCTATACCCCATACAAAGGGGAATGTGTGGAGCTTTGTATATATATAAATATTGATGTTTGAAGTTGAAGTTTAAAGTATATAGGTAACTCAGAAGTTAGACGTGATAATAAACATTTGCTCTAAGCCTTGGTGCTTGGAAACATCACAGCACAAAATCCATAAATTAAGCATAAACATTTGAATGTAGTTTTGTTCTCACCCCAATAACGGCACATTTACATTAAGAACAACTATATTAAATGAACATCGATAGTTGGCTGAATAAACCGCAGTGTACAACTTAGTCTGTGCGCTGATGTGATTATATTTACACATGATGCCACTTTAAGCAGAAAACCTTAAACTTCAGTTTTGTCTGTCAGCCTACCAGTGACGTCTATGCAACCTGAAAATTACCAAAAGAGGCTCAAAAGTAATGATGAATCGAACGAAGTTTGGAAGAAATAGTAATCGCAAGAAAAGCGAACGCGAAAAAAAAAACATCTTACGATTGAATGTTTCAATCAATTTATTGTGTGAGGCCAATACTCTTACCACGTTTAAATATTTTTTTCATACTATTGAATTTCGCCTTTTTCATAGAATAAAATATTTTTTGTTTACCTTTTGGGTTCAAACAATATTTCAGTTAATTTTCTAACGTTTAATACATTTGAGCTCAATTTGTCTCCATAGTAATGACTTACCTTTATAATTGTTGTAAATCTGTATCGTATTTTTCCAACAGGCACTGGCGAAAAACCACCGAGTTGTTGGTGTATTTCATGCCATATTCATTTTCAGGATGCATTGATTGTAAAATACTGCATCTTATCCCTAATTTCTTAAGTTGCATATGATACTTATGGAACAACCAACACATAAACATAAAAGTGAACACAACTTGAAACACATAAACATCAAAGTGTAGAACATGTATGATATTTATTATTAAGACATTACACAGGTCGTTTTCAGTAGCTGGATTGTAAATATAAAAAACAATTGAATGATATGCCATATGGAATTTCAACTTGTTAAATTTTCTATAAACGCCATCCCCAAAGGGTGGTCTTGGAATAAAAGTTGACCCATAAACCATAGTAACTGCACAAAAAAGGAGGAACAGGAGGAGCACTGCCAGAGCCTTACACAATGACCGTCAGCGGGATACCGGTCAGATGATGCTAGTGTTGTTTTGTTTTTAGCAGCGCCTTTTCAAGAGTTGATTATCAATAACTATAATTAACCACATCATCAATCACGTTCTTGTTATCGACTTTGAATCAAACATTTCAGAAAGTTGGAGGAAAAGATTCTGGGCTTTGATTTACACATTGGTAGAATATCGAAATTACACTTTATACACCCTCCCCCTTTTCAGGACACCATGTTCTTCGCCAGATTAATATAATATCCCAAGCACTAATCATTCTAGTGGGGCTGATGGCAATAACATAACTGAAATTAGACTGTTCCAGATCCCCAAATGGCACAGTATTTTAACCAAAGCAGTCTAACCTCACAGCACCATCTGAGTTTTGGGGTTAGTTATCAAATCCTGCCATGTCACTCTCTGTACCAATTGCCGCAGCTTGGACACCTGGGACAGAAAAATGGGTTTCCTCCCTCATGTGAGGATCTATGTCTAGAGTTCCATGTTGAATGAGCAGCGTGATAAGAAACACAACACCATCATCATTCTTGGGGAAAACATGTCAAAATTAAATATACAAACCTGCCAAAGTTACTGCAAGAAGGGTTTTGCATGCAAGTTGGGTATCACAACATCGGGAAGAACGTGACAGTTCCAGTAGCAGCCATACATGCCCAGAACTTACTATTGGCATTACATAAGTCTACTAAGATCATTATCGATGCCTTAAACCCCTTCATACTTTCCACAACTAGAGAGCAACTGACAAATCACTGAAACAATGAAAAAGGACCCAGAAGAGAATCACTACAAAGTTTGTTTTATTGAGAAAGCAACTTAAGCTTGTATGTGTCTTTAAAAAAAAGGGATAAAAGAAAAACGAACTCAACGACGATTCCAACATTTCACACATATTTTTCATCAAGGAGGGTGAGGTCAGACCAGGGAAAAGGTTGTAGGAGGGGCAGGTAAGGTCTTGGCTCATCTTAAAATCTTCCAGAACGTTCCCGGTCCCTGGACCTCCGCTTCTCGCGGTCCCGTCCGCCGCCCCGATCGCCGCCTCCACCGCGGCCACGGTCCCGAGAGCGGGAACGCCTTTCCCGGGATCGTGAACGGGAGCGGTGTCCACCTCCTCCTCCACCACCACCGCCTCCTCCCCCACCACCACCGCCGCCTCCTCCACCTCCTCCTCCTCCCCCCCTGCTACAAAGGGACAAATAAAAAGCTAAAACCCAATAGTCCAGAACCCACTCAGACTTCACCTCAAAACAGGCATTTAGTTAAGTCAACTAGTCATTTCTTGGATCACCATTCAAATCACAACAAATAGTGAACCCTGTTAAGAGTATTTCTTACCCTTTTCTACGGCGTCCATACAGCTCCCGGCGGAGTTCCCGGGAGATGGGCTTCAGGTGCATGAAGTTGCAGAAGCCACCACGGGTGCACTCCCTGTGAACGGAAGGCATTTCAGGTGATTATAGCCTCTTAATGACCAAATGTACCTTCCAGTACATCAAAGGACTGGGTGCATTTGTATCTCTTCTGCTTCATAAAACCAACACAACCCGACTGTAACTAACAGAATTGACTGCTCCAAAGGGAGAAAGAAATAAAGCCACATCAAAGGGAGACCAGACTACACTCCCTTCCAAACAACAGCTGAAAACCAACATTTCCAGACAAATTCTTTAACAGAATTGATGAAATGCAGTAGTGGTTATTGGTCCAGAGTAGCTTGGTAAAACAAGATGGTGGAAACCCCGTACCAACATGCAAAGCATTTGCACTGACTACTGAAAGACACCTCGGATAGGAATGACTGATTCGTTAAATAAAAAAAAACAACCAGATGAACGGTGTAACCCATCTAGGGCCACATCCAGGCTTTGTTCTACTTGGAGCTACAGAAACAGCTCCTATCCTGTGGGATTTGGACAAGGCCCTTAGAAACTGGCAGTCTAAACCAAATGTTGTTAGAAAACCAATAGTATAAAAGCTGGTGTGGGTTGGGTGTGAGACGCGAGCACAGCACTAACCCCATCTCATACTGGCGACAGCAGGCTTCTCTGAAGTCGGTGACTGGGGAGAGCTCCGAGTGGACGGGCTGACCGTTGAACCAGCGGTTATTCAGGTCCATCACCGCTTTCTCTGCATCCTCTTCCCTGCGGAACTGTGCACACGAAAAGCCATCAGACTGGAGACATCATCAACCACCGGGCAAAACCACAGAAAAACCTAGGGGTGCTCGAACCGCGACTGGCGTGAGGGTTCTCCAGCACTCACCTTCACGTAGACATTGCCCACCAGATGGTCACCCAGGTTGTCACACACGTTCATCTCCTCCACCTCACCGTACTTCTCCTCCATCTCCGTGAAGACCTCCTAGAGAGCAACAATACGAGGACGGATAACGGCGGGTGAGAATACACGTTAAAAACATATGTCAAAACCAACCGCGGTTGACGTAACTTCACCAAATACTACCGGGCGACATGTCTCTGCAGTTCAAACCAACTGACATGGTTTAATCAAGCCGGACAGCCGACAATCTTTTCCGTTGCGCAACTCTGTGTTACTGATACAGGGCTTTTTACATCAACAAACAGTCAATATTGGCACAGCGGACAGGTTTCCGTGTAATCAACGAGGCGAGGAAAAGCGTGGAGGTGCACAGGTGGCACATCTGGCCTAGAAGACGGGGGTGGAAAGGTCGCTCACCTCGAAGAACTCGTCGTAGTGCTCTTGCATCTCCACATCACTGACGGCACCTACGAAAACGAACAAACAACCTGGTCACACGCCAGCGGGTGGAGGCAGAACAGACTCACTGGCCATGTGCATCAGGGCATGTAGAGCTGGGACAACGCGCTAACAACCAACCACTTATCGCGGACAGACTGACATCCGCTATCATGACAGAAATAACAAAAAGCAGAGAAACGTCGGAAGTAAAATAAGCATGCTTTTATGCATGTTAAAGAGGATATTTCTAGGTAATACATATTAGTAAGAGGAGTTCCAAAAGTATTAATAAAATACCCAGCTACGGTTGAACGCACTATTATTTGTGATAACTCAATACATTTATTATGATAAATGTAGTTCATAGTCCTTAGTCCACATCCCCCAGCTTTACACCCATGATTTTAACAGGAAACAGCAAGCTAGGCCATGATACTAACACAGGTTGAAGACATTACATGTGGGATTTCTCCCCCATGTGGAAGGTAGGTGAATTGCAAGGATAGTATGCAGCATAAAAAATAAAAAAAAGGCAGTCCCCCCCTCCTGAACCCATTAAATTGCAGAGATTAATTTCATTACTAACTATCTTTCAGTCATCTAACAAATTAGAGCATGTCGTTGAACTATATTTTACAACCAAAGCATGTCACAAGAATTTGCTTCACGGCAACAAGCATGAAGGAAAGAACAGGCCCTCACTTCAGCTGGATCTCCATAACATCCCTGTGCAATAGGCAGTATAATCCCAGTGACACATTTACTCACATGACTAAGGAACCTACTTCAGGTAAAAACTATTAACCGGACACCTAGCCAGCATACGCTAATCAGAGTTAAAGGGGAAAAAGTGGGGTGCATTTATTACGTTAAATAAGTTTAATTAAAATGTCCCTCCCCGATCTGCTGCTTTTGACAAAGCAGAGCATGACACACCGGAATAAAGAAAAAAACTAACAAAAACGTTAGTTGGCTGTCTTTTTTATTTTTAAAAACAAAAACAGAGGTTCACTACCTCTTTCATATGAGTAAGCGTTCTTGAATATAATGAGAAAAAAAAACTACAATGAGACCACCACATTAACACTCCACAGTACGCTTGGATTCGTGAATGTGATAAAAAAACTGCCAAATATTTGACGGGTGCATCTGAGGGAAAAAAAAACTAGGTCAAATTTCGGAAGCAGGGAGCCAATCGGAATACTGTAATATAGTACAGTCCAAATATAACTCAGGTGAAAAATATCAAAAACATACAAATAAATCGCTAAAAAATTCTAGCTTGAGATATTGCTGCACTTTCCTGGCACAAGGAGGTGTGGTTGCAGAGTACTGAAGGTAGGTGTGTAAACACCAGATACACGGATAATAAAATAGTCGATGTCGCAGGGCCCTGCAAACGTAGTGGGAACTTACTGCGTAAACCATCGGCAGACTGGGCAGTGTTTTGAGGGTTACGGTAAATGTTCAAGAGGGCAATAGTCTGAAATACAAAACGTACATTTTTTGTGATACAAGTCAGGCAGAAATAAGGGCATGGAAGGGAAGCAAACGGAAAGTTAGAGAACGTGTGATGTTTCTTTCAGTCAGTTTCCCCGTTCACACATTGGACACACCGAATGGATCTGGGGGACTCACTGCAACCTGCAGCGTTTACGTCACCCCAAACCCTGAACTACGTAACGCGGTTCCTAACCGGGCTTGTCGCGATCTGAAACGCTGAAAGAGAAGGCAACTGTCTCTCTCCTGCTCCGAGACATCACAGGAGGCTGCAATCACAAGGAGCTCAGAACCAGCCATTCTAAAACGCCAAAAACATAACTCAAAGTGCCACTGGAAAAGTAGTCCGTCCATTTTAAGTCCGGAGAAACTGACCCAGCTGGCTAGCCGATCAATCGATTTAAATTCCCAAAGTAAGCAAGCAACTGCTTTGCAAATAGGTTGCCGCACAAAATGCTAGAAGGCTCATTTGAAGCCAACTGCAAAATAAAAGGCGGTGTTTGGCTGGTGCGGAGAACCTTGTTTGGAAACAGAAGTCAAAATGAGCAGAAGACGACAGAACGACGGCACAAAGACAGACAGTCACTCCCCTGTGAGAGTCCCCCGCCATACATACCTACCTGTGTGAGAGGCTAGCCTTCAGCTCTGATAGACAGGGCTCAACACTGGGTACTGCTCACACAGCAGTTACTACACTCACCGACAGCTTGGAAGTGGCTGAACACCAATCGTGGAGCTCTTTGTGATTCGTTTTCTTAGCACAACAGCGTTCAGGCCGGAGACTATGTGTTTGTTTTGATGGGTGAGAGCTCTGGGATAAAAGTGCGCGAAAACTGGGGCAAAATAATTTTGATGGCCTTAAGTGATTAACTGATTTCCTATTTAGCATGGGGAAAAGCAGTTGCACTAGCTTAAGTGTGAGAGGCACAGGGATGTTGGGCTCCCTTCTGACAGTGCTGAGGCCGTCCCTCACAGCTCGGCTGCTACGTGACCTATATTTGGGTTGGGAGGGGAGTGGGTTTTCTGAACCCCTGAGGCTAACAGATCTTTGGACTTACAGCGAGAGGCGTCGGCCGTCTGTGCACTGTTTTGGGGGTTACGGTAGATGTTTTGAATCAAGATGGTCTGCAGGGGGATAAAAAGAATAGAAGAGATAAATTATCAAATGAAATTCCTGGAAAATTTCAAATGAATCTAGCGCCCTGATTATGGATGCAAAAATGCTATTTGGTTTACTGAGAGTTCAATGTCTTTGAAATCTTGTTAACTACTTTACAGAGAAGCGTATGGTGGATGACCACACAAACCAGGGCGAGAGCACAACGTTGCCTTGCACGTGCAATGCTAACCTAAGTTGAAGAACCTATGGTTTGAGACTCTGATTCAGCCTGTTAATGTGAAGAGACTGGGCTGTTTAATGAAGCACAAGGGCAAAGGAATTAAGCTGCTAGCGTTTCTATTAAAGGCCAGAGCCAGGAAAGCCGTCACTAAATGGTGGGAGCATTTTTGGCACGTGTTCATATAAGAGTGTGTGTGTGTGTGTGCCAAGGCAGAACTAGGGAGCTGTGTGAAAAGATTGTAACATTAGGTCAACTAAAACGCATCAAGGTAGTCATCTGGGGTGTATATTAAAAACAGCATTATCCACCCCAACAGTGGCTTCACATCTGATTTGTATTGACACACTCCCGACTATCTTCAAACAAACAAAATCTGGAAAGGAACAGATCACAGGGTCATACACTTTTGTAGCTAAGACAATCGTGGAATCTGAAACATAAACATACATGGTTAGTGTAAAAAATGCAAACATTTAGTACACATTTACGTTACAGATAAAATCACAGATGCAGAACCACTAGGTTTTTTAACATTAATGTTATTGCAGTACGCACATACGTTAGGAGTGAAAACACAAGCTTCTTCACTATGAAAGCCCTGCACACAATGGGGTCCCATTGTTGAAGGCTAAACCCAGTATTTTCTTGAACCATTTCACAGAAATTCTTCTGGTCAGCAACTGCAAATCTATTAATCAATAATACTTAAAGATGTTTACAGAGAACATACAAGTTATTTATTTACTGTGCATCAGCGTATTCTCAGTAATTAAATACTAAGCATGAGAATGCATCCCAAAAAATGCATTGCCAATGGGATTGTACGGTAATATAGCATGGCAACTACAATGTAGATTTGAAATGTAGAGGTTCAGGGAATTCTGAATTTCTAATGTCTACTTTAGAAAAGTACTTCAACCAGTACTTGCCGATATAGCGTTCCAGATTAGGGACTGGTGAGAAATTACACACGTAAATCTGAACGCCAGTAAATATGCTTTTTGTCGATACAGCCTTCAGCAACAGGAGCCCAATGAATTCAGGAGCAATAATGTTCGGAAAGAACGTTGCAAACATGAATGTATTTAGTGTAGTCAACTTTCCATGTTTCAATTAATAACCATTTCATCCTGCACAAGATTTAAAGGCCCATAGTACCGAAATCATCGTCACACTAAGCTAAATAAATAAACAAATGAGTAAAATCTGTACTGCAAACCAACTGTTGTGCATACACGTGGATACATTTGAGTAGGTTCTAACAGTAAATTTTGCGATTACATGATATTAAACAGGCCACGAGATAATATTAATAATATATGTATGCTATGCTAAAATATACATGTCCTTACCTGGCTAAAAGTTGGCTTGTTGTGCAACCTGGAGCAGCGGTCCCCATGTCTGCACGCTCCGATTTTAAAGTAGAATGAACAATTGACCCTGGAAGATTACGGAAAGGAAATCGACATATTACCATCACATGTTAATAACAAGTTGGGATGCCGTTTACGATTACGTGTTAATTCCTGGTTGAGTAACAATGGAAAACAAACAGGATTCAGATTTGTGGTCGTTCAGTTAGCCCACCTAGTTAGCGGTCTAGAGTCTCCTCGACTCGAGACAATGCTAAAAGATGAAGATAGCTAACGTAACTAGCACGCTAGTTAGCAGATCATTATTAGCTAACGAGCTTAACATTACGGTTATATACACAGAACCCTAGTAAACTTACTAATGATTTCTTAAAACACGATTTATACTTGATTCATCCAGAAAAACAATACTGGTTGAGTTAGTAGCAATCGCATCAAATCGTTCAGACTAACGCGGCGCAGCACATGCCACATTTTCAAACCCAGCCGCCTCCTCCATTCAAGCAAGTTAGCAAACCTACTACAGGAAGCTACGCTAGGAGTTAGCTAGCTAGCCACAAAACTGAATGAAAAGCCACGGGTGCAGAATCAGTCGTACTTGTTAGCAAACATGAAGTTTGTAGCATTAAAACGTACACGTTTTACGGATTACGCGCGTAACAAGCAAAGTTATTTGAGCAAATTCACAAAAATACGAAATAACTTACTTGTCTTTCTCTGTACCGAAAATGGAGGCCAGGTACTCCGCCATCTTCGGTTCGTCAACAAACCTGTGCTCTACGTCACGTATTCAACACTTGCCGCTTTTTTGATAGCGATAGAAAATGTGTTCTTCGTGATTTCCTTTGCCTACGTTCTTGACCGTCCCCCCAATTCAATTAGAAAAGATCTAAGCGCGTTTGTATAGAAGGTGTCCGCTGTCACATTTGTGTAATTGTTTTACATTGATTTAGACAATATATCACACAAGTCGTGAATGAAATCACTCACAATAATTTCACTGAACATTTCTCCTTCACGCATATTAACCAAGGCCTTTGTACGTACAACACTGGCTAATGCCTCGACCACATGATGCACTGAGCCATTTTACCCACGTTGTATAGGGCTTTGCTGTTGTCTGAAATGCAACAATCTTGGTCAAAACAGAGGTCTCTTACAAAATTCATGTCCAGGCTATGTTGCAGCCAGTCAAAAATGATCTCATGGTTTTGTGTTCACCATGACATCTTTATTTAATCAAAACCAGTATTTTAGGTTTATAGTTTCCAATTCCATATGCTTGTTAGAGGAAGTCATCAGTGTAGAAAAAAACGAAATTAAAAAGGAATTCATGCAAGTGCAAAAATAAGTTAACACCAAGTTGCATGTTAAATCACGTAGTTAAATAAAATCAGATGGGTAAATAATTGTGTAATAATAATTTATAAAAGGAAGGATCTTTATGAAAGTGTTTAGGTGGCGCTCTAATAAATAGAGACAAGGAACCTGCTCAGTTTGGTGTTACCCATACAGGTGAATGCAAAACACAATCACGCAATGAGTAAAAGACATCTCAGCACATCAACCCGGGGAAGGTAATAAAAAAAAAGATCAAAGAGATCGAATCTCCATCATTCCACTGGGAAGTATGAATTTACCACTAAAGGGCATTTGATTGTCCCCCCTTGTCCATCCATTCTGTGTAGGGTCAAAGGCTACTTTAACTTATTGACCTGTTTGTTTTATAATAATGCAGAAACATTGAAGTGGCTTAAAAAGTAATGTACTCTTACAATCTTCACCCCGGCACAGCCAGAAGAGGACTGGTCATCCCTCAGAGTTTGTTTCCTCACTAGGATTCTTCATAAATTTGGATCCTGCTAGAAAAATGTTCTTAGCCACTGAGCATTAACTTTTGTTGCTTGCTATTTGGGGTTTCAGGGTGTAAGAGCACTTCTTGACAGCTGCTGAAGTAAATAAAGTTTAGAAGTTGCTGTCATGGACGGACGGCCTTCCAAAATATCCCCAAGCGCTAGAAGAAAAATAAGAAATAAGATAAATGCCAAACCATAAATAACACCTGGAGATTTTCAGACGTTAGTTGCTGCCTCTCAAGTCACTACATAATTCAACCATTCAAAAAGCATTCAATCGAAAAGGCATTCATGGGAAAGTTCCATGGAATAATGAAACTGCCAACTTAATTCTGCCAGAGACCACCTGCCTAATGGTTTCTGAAAGTCCCAATTCTGGACAGATGAGTAGTGACATCTTTGGTCACAATCAAAATCTCTATGTTTTGCGAAAAACCCCAAACTGCCTATCACCAAAATAACCATATCCAAATATTCAAGCATGGTGGTGGGAATGTAAAAATGTTCATTGATGCACTCAATACTTGGTCAGAGCTCCTTTTGCACATATTACTGCATCAATGTGACATAGAGGCAATCAGCACTGCTGAGGTGTATGGAAGCCCAGGTTGTTTTGATAGCGGGCTTCAGCTCATCTGTGTTGTTGGGTCTAGTGTATCTAATTTTCCTCTTGACAATGGGGTTCAGGTCAGGCTAGTTGGCTGGACAATGAAAGACAGTAATACCACGGGCAGCAAAGCAGTTACCAGTCATCTCCATAAAGCAGATGGAAGCAAGAAGTGCTCTAAAATATCCTGGTATATGGCTGCATTGACTCTGAAACAACAGTAGACCAACACCAGCAGTAAACATGGTACCCCAAATCATGTATGACTGTGTACACTTCATACTGGACTTCAAACAACATGGATTCTGTGCCTCTAGACTCTCCCTCCAGACTCTGGGGACCTTTTTACCAAATTGAATGCAAAATTTACTTTCATCTGAAGAGAGGACTTTGGACAACTGAGCAACGGTCCAGTTATTTTTCTCCTTTGCCCAGGTAAGACGCTTTTGACATTGTCTCTGGTTCAGAAGTGTCTTGACACTTGTAGTCCATTTCCTGTACATGTTTGTGCGTGGTGGCTCTTAATGCACCGAATCCAGCCTCAGTCCACTCCTTGTGACCCTCCCCCAAGTTCTTGAATCTGCTTTGCTTGACAATCCTCTTAAGTCTGTGGTCATCCCTGTTGCTTGTGCACCTTTTCTAACCACACCTTCTAGTCAACTTTCCATGAATATGCTTTGATACAGCACTCTGGGAACAGCCTGCCCTTTCAGCAATGACCTTCTCTTGCTTGCCCTCCTCCTGGAAGTGGTCAATGAGTGTCTTCTGGACAACTGTCAAGTCAGCAGTCTTCCTAATGAGATATCGAAGGCTCTTCTCTGGTTGATATTTCTGTACTGTAAATGTTTTTAATATACTGGATTTTTTATGTCTATGAGCTGTAAGCCCAAATCATTAAGATTGAAACAAAAAAGGCTTGAAATGTTTCACTTTATGTGTAATGAAACTACAATATTTAAATGATGGAAAAAACTTTTCAACAAAATATTTCTATATTTTGTAGATGCATCTGTATATTCTAAAAGGTCCCTTTTGTACCTTGACTAAACACCAAGGTGGGTTTAAGGTTGAGAAATATAAAGGTTGCCTCGGGGTGTGTATTGGTGTTTTTTGCTGGCGAATAAGAAAAATAATTCTACATTTATCAGCCAGCACAATGTAAAGTACTGTTTGGTCTAAAACAACACTACTCAATTGGATAATATCTGCTGTCTGAAAACAACCTTAGACAAGTTCACACTGCCGGCTATATCACTAAGCTAAGTCAGAGCCAGCAAGCAACTGTGATCAGCAAGTGGATTTCCACATCTCACATTTCTGATTTTATAGTATATACATATAAAACACATGCAACACATTCAGGTTTCAGTGCAAAATGTATGCAAAAGTCAATAGGTAAAAAAGAGCTACATAAGAAGTTGTGAACAAGCTGAATTGCTAAGGCCATAAAATGGTGTTGGCTGTTGATTTGATGTTTTGCCCAAACAGGTTTTTCTCAAAACACTCACAAGGAGGCGCAGTTGTGCCATTTGCGTTGTGACAATTAGAGCTAACTACAAGTGGTAAAAACTAACCCCGTCATTTGCATGCAACTGTTTATAGAGGAAGAACGAAAAAAATATAAAGGGGTTTCATATCTCGTGTTATTCAATAGAAGAAAAAAAAAACACATAGGAACCCCACAGTAGAGTAATTTTACACAACTTGTCTGTGCATTTTCACAAAGAGATCTGACAATGTATTTGAAATGTATTTATTATTTATATTATTGATTGTAGCCTGATTTTAAATGAATTAATTTTGCTCTGCTTCTGCTTCAGAGGAACATGAAAAAAAATTGATAATATTAGGACCTCTGGAAAACTAAGGCAAATGTTGTCACACACTCCTACTATCTATTAATAATCACACTGAATAGGAAGTATAAAACGGAAGAAATGTCACCACAAACACTTGTGAGAGACAGTGTGATGTGTTGAAACATACCTAGGATATTTCACTGTGCGCGTGTTTGCGTGACGTAGAGAAAGAGATGGAGAGAGAAAGCAATAGAGGAACTACATCACTCTCTCTCTGACACGCATACACCGACACATTGAGAGATGATCAACCTATCAATACTGTGGCTCTCTACGTTCACCACCTCCACCAGGATAACCTGCTGAAGGTCCATGTGTTAGACGTCACCATGGGGACCAACTACCTCTGGTCCCTGACCAACCTGTCTCGCTCCATCGTGGTTGGGCTACTCCTCCTGTGGGGCGTCCTGGGTAAGTTTTACAAATGACAAACACTATTTATTTGAAATGAATTGATTTGTATTATACATCGATGACAGTAGTTTTGTCAAGGACATCGTGCAACAAAACCAAGCATATCTATAGTGAGAAGGGATATGGTCTGCATGATTGCACAGCTAATTTACATCCATAGCACCCAGCCAGGCAAACATTTCACACATTATATACAGTAAGGCATCGTTAAATCCTGGGAATATAACACAAAATTGATACTTGCGAGACAGTATTACGAGAAGCCAACACAACAGGAAGCAGCTGAAACGCTGTGAAGAAATATTATGCTAGCATCCAGAGTCCAGACTCACATTCATTGTGTACATCAATCCGTAAATACTCACTGAATAACTGATGCAAAAAATTGGCCAAAAACCTGTACTGGACATGATCCCACTCTGAAGTTGGAAAACTGACTGTTTGTCCTTTCTGTTGGCCCCGATATAGTTCAGTTCATATAGAGGAAAGAATGTTCATGTCTGAATAAAGGAGAAATGAAGCCTTTAAGTAGGGTCTAAAATGATGACTAAACAGGAACAAACAGTTAAATCTGTATAAATCAGACATTTCAAATCCTAATGGATAACCAGACATGTTTAGATTACGAGTTGAGTACATTACACATGAAAGTTAATGATCATACTTTTGAAAAAGCTGATACATATCAGTTTATATCATTTAATAGATACCCCTGAGCTGACTGAGGTACAAAGGATCACATTTGTAGTTAAATATGATATTTAACAGAGCCCAGTTATTACACCTATTTCAGTTTTATAGGAAAGTGGCCTTTTACAAATGATCAGTGGGAGCTGATTAAGTTACAGCATGTATGGGCTGATTCAGTATTAAATGGCAGTCTGTAATTCCATCACAATATTAAAAGCTGTAAGGGAATTGCTATGAAAGTGTTTACTCTTTCACCGCGTGCTCTTTTGACATAACCCTTGTTTCAAACAGGTGTTTTTTCCCCAAATGTATTCATTCATATATATTAATATTAATTACCTAACTATTAATCTGGTGATTTCCTCGATTTTGTTGTTTTTAGAACAAATAGCTCTAACCTCTTCCTTATATGTCTCCATTCAATAACGCATACATTATATATCCCGCTACCATCCATTAACATCAACCTGGTGTATTGATACCAATGATTTCAACATGAGTCAATGGCCTGTCAATTTTGTAGCTTTCAATTAACCTCAATGAGTCTGTCAGCTCTACAGTAGGTTTAAAGTGATCAAAACCAGACCTAAACTCTAATATTACTGTGGCTATATCTGTGGTTTTCTGGTGTGGTTCAGGGGAATATTCATTAATGTGCCAAAATGGTGTTGTAGTCCAACCATCGAGTTTCATTTTGTTATTGTTTTGTAATCCCAACTTCATCTCTAAAGTCTAAAACCCCTTGTCACCAATAACGTTGAATGAAACATTCTGTCGTGGAAAAAGGTGGTCTAATGCTCTAACCAGCCTCATCCTGTGTACACGTAATACTGCAGCATGGGTTCAAAACTCTCTCAATAATGCATAAATGCCAGAAACAAAGAATTGAGTTAAATAAAAAAAGTACACTCCTCACGCAACAAACTTGTAAAAAGTAAAAAACAAGAAAAAGTTTACAATAGCATAATTACACATTTACTACAACAATAATTGATACAATCTAAAATACAAAATAAATCAACAGGAGGTAAAAAAATAAATAACTGTCAGTTATATTATTAAATAAATTATAGTGCTTTTCTTTATAGAAAACAAGCAAAATAAAATGAATCAACTACGATAGAGTAGGTCTTGACTAAAATAGAGCAGAAGTTAGAATGACCATCAAGAGGAACAAAGCCTGAGCAGAGTGAGGATGAATGTGTTCAACAAGAGACAAGCAGGTCCTCTGGAGACAGGCAGCACAGCTCACCCAGCTCTTGATCTCACAAGCACCTTGCCATCTCTTCTAAACAACCGCTACTTCTCCTAAGCTGGTGACCCACTCTAAACTCACACCCCTTTTCCCACTATGTCACTCAGGAGGACACCAAGTTGCTCCCCAAGCTCATCACCAACCGACAAGTTCAATTCTCCCAAAACTACAAAGAAACATCTCAGAGACTTTTCTTCAAAGTCAGTATCTCAATTTCTGGTCTTAGTTTGAGAATGGATCCATCGGGTTGGGTTGAATCTCAGTTCCCTAGAACTTGTAGTTCCTCTCATATTCAAAAGGTCCTGATTTTTGTTAGCCATAAATTCCCTAATCCAGTAACATGTCTTCCCCCCACACATCCTTGAAGCTAATCAATTATTTATTTTACAATGACTTTCGGTCTTTATATTCCTGAAATGTAATTTATATCTTCATGAAATGTAACACTTTTCGTCATTTGTTGAATTTAATAATTTCCATTCTTTCCAGGTCAGGACAATGGATCTGCCTGTTACCCAGAAATCAGACTGCAACGGAACACAGTATGGAAGGCTACAATTGGGGATTACTTGGAAATTAAATGCCCTGTTAGTTTATGTCAAAATTCATCATCATCTGTTTTATGGAATAAAGTGAATGGATCAGCTTTGGTTCCTGTCAAAATAACTGCTCTCATTCGAAACAAATTGGAAAAAACTAAACATTCTGGGATCTCATTTCTGACATTTATAAACATATCTAGAAACGATTCTGGTTTATACCAATGTCAATTTGAAACTGCTGTGGGTCATAATATCAATGTTACTGTCTCAGGTAAGAAAATGATTCACAGTAATTCCAGTTTGAGATCTTAATTTGTAATTGTTAAATGCTTTATTGATTGAAAAAAAAACGATCAAAATAAGATCTTGTGTTACATTTCAGAGAGTGTGGAAGAAACAACAGGTGTTATTCAGAAGAATGAAACAAGTAAGAGAGCAGATTTCAACACTTTCCCATAGCTTAGAATAAATTGCATACAAAACATGAATTATTTACTATACGCTCCCTCGTATCGATAAAAGGGTAATTTACTAGCATACACACATTTCTAAACAATACTTAATCCAGTCGTTCCTAACAATGATCAAGGGGATAAATTACAGGGAATAGACACATGTCCAAGTTTTACCATTGCTAGAGTCTGCCTTACATTCTACTGTTTTATAATGTGAAGCTAGTCGAGTTCTCGGCAAACTAGGCTTTCTTCTCAACCCTAAAATAAACCATAACAAATGTTAGCAAACACAAATTATGTTGTTGACACTGTTGCACGTGAAAACCAACTATAGATTCAAGTTCGGTTGGCGGCGTCAGTACCGCTCGATCATACTTAATGCTGTTTAGGTGCTGTTTGACTAAGTTAACGCTCAGTAAAACATGATTTTACCAACACACAGACTGAAACATTTACTTACTTATATATTACTGCACGGTAATATACTGATAATTGGATAATGTTTAACATCTCTATCTTTTCTAGAGAAGCTTGTTTGTTACGATCCCGTTCGAGATAATGTCTGTAATGAACTGCAGTTTCCTAAGGTAGCCAACGTTTCAATTTTAACCGTCACAACTTCCCCAGCGTTTACAGCACCGACTTATAGGACAAGACAACTCTGACCAATTGCATATGCGCTGTAAATCACTTCACGTGACGCTACACAGCCAATCACATCTTTCCAGTGGCCAACTCAAATGGAGTGATAAACGCACAGACACATACAAGTGTCCGGGGTAGCCTAATATACGGAAAACTACATCAGTCAGAAAGGTCATTTCACATGGCGTGCTCTTGAAGGAAAAAAGTTGTCAGCGAAAACAAAGCTTTTAATCAAGTATGGATAGAATCTTATCTGTTCATTCTTCAGACGGGTAGTTCAAAACCAATATGTCTATCATGTTCCGAGACCGTGGCAATAACTAAAAGCGGGAAAGTGAAGGGCAACTACGAAACAAAGCACACGTCCTTAGAGGAAAGATATGATCGATCCACCAGAATCTGAACACATTCATTTACTGCTAAACAATATTCCCTTAAAGTTGCTTTAAAAATGTAGTTAATTAAGTTAAATGCAGCCTATATTTATTTGAAATGTATTTAATTCTTCGAATTCATATTATTTATAATTCAATATTAAACTTATAAATCATTTATTTTATACATGTATAATTCAAGTTCAATATGACAAACAACAATAACTATTGTGGAAATATTATTCAATAGTAATAATAATTTAATTGTACGCTTTTTATTTTATTTGAGAGTTCGTTGTTTACTGCATACAACTACCAGACAACTTCAATATGCATGGCATTGAATCATAACGCAAATTATACATCATTCTCCTGACCTTTGCTTTAGGTAATTTGGTCTAACTGGACCTCCATACATGTTAATTAAATACCCCTGATCTAAACGCGATATACCTGGTAGGTGGTTGGGGCTACCATAGATCTTCCAATTCGCCACAATATACGGAAGATCTTGTAAACCAATTTGGTGACCATAATAATGTGATGTGTTGTTGTAGCCTTTTTCAGTAAACTATTGTGTTCAAGTTCAGTACAACATTAGTGACTTATAAATATTTAAACAATATTGCATTAGAGAGTGTGGTAAATGGCCAATATACCACGACTTAAAGCTGCACACTGCAATGTTTTGTGTGTAAGCTCTTAGCTGTGGTATATTGGCCATTCACCACACCTCCTTGTGCTTTATTGTATACTTACAAACCAGGTGGCTTGAATCCTTGTTTTAAATCAGTGATTCATGACACTGTATACCACAGGTATGACATCACACAGAGTTTTACTGAATTTCTAGCGTGAAATCTAAAATGTAACTGTTTGGCTCCCAAGTGTCTGAACCTTGTATACATACATGTAAACCCCAGTTTGTCAAAATGGTTCTGTTTTGCAGCTCAATATGTCTGAGCATGTGGAGGCCATTTATTGCATTGGTAACCTGTTCATAGAAACAAAAAGGGATCTTAGGGGTTTGTAAATATTGCCAATATACCACAGCACCTAGTGCTTTGTTGTTTAAATATGCCTCAGATATCAGCCAATCGGCATTCATGATTCAATGCACCCAGTTTATAATCCAATACATTTTCAATGAATTCAAATGTCCATTGATTGTACATTTCACCTGTCAGACTTCTAAATCATGCTGTTCATTTCTCTATAGACAACAGTCAGAGAGACAATTTCACGGAAGACCTCTGGCCTTATGTTTACATCTCAGCTGGGATTGTGGTGTTTGTCATCATGGTCATAACAATATCCATGCTATCCATTCGTGGTTGTAAAGGTAACATTCTCCCAATGACCACATCACAGTAATTTATTTGTAACACCTACAAGTACACCTGCAAGTATCTTGTTAGTGGTTGGGTCTGTTCTTTCTTATTTCAAACGCACGTCAGCTAGCTTTAGTCTTGAATCAAATCCCAAAATTGTTTCCTGTTTACCAATACAGCAAACTATAGACATATACCACAATGTCATCCACTTGGCAAAAGGGTCCTCTACACCACACAACATGATCTTGACCCTCTGGTGAATTTAATTAACCCACCACACACACAAGATGTCAGAATCAATGGTACAGGCTTATCTCAGCACTTGCTGTGTACCTTATCGATCAGTGCATGTGATGTTCAAATCATTCATTGATCTGTTGCCCTGTCTTGTGTATGTAGTTTGATGGTATTTACATGTACCTGAGTGTTGTCCAATGGCCAGACCGTCAATGCAATTGAGAACTGGTCCTCAGTTGACTTACCTGGTTGACTAACGGCTGCATTCAAGCAATAAGTTAATATGCACCCTTTAAATTGCAGGCATTTGTCAATCTAAGCAACAAGAGGAGGAACAATCAGAGGCTCAGGTAAAACAGAAAGGCTCTAGACACCCCTCTTTCACCTTACTCTTAATTGTAACTGTTGATTCTGAATGGTGTTCATGTCATGTACCATGGAGGTGTGTTTTCGTGCTTTTCTTTTCTGTTTGTCCCAGGTGTTGAACATTTACATTTAGTGTGGGGTTTGTGAATAACCCAAGCATAAATACTGCTTCTTTGTTTTTACAGTATGCAGTTATTCAGCTGACTGAGCCAGTATCTCCACGACCCAAAGCCAGACCAACCCATAATCAAAGCCCCCGACTCCACCAAGACCAGGTTACTCTGAACCCAGACTCGATTTATGACAATGCACCTGCCAAGGGACCACGTTGCACCCGTCAGGACCCTGTCCAATATGTGGCCAATCAGGCGTCTGTCCGGGTGGACAGTGATTGTGACTATGGCAAAGTGACGGCAAAAGAGGAAGGGAGCGGTGTCATGTATGCAGCTCTTAACCATCAGGCAAAACCACGCTCCCAGCCACGCTCCAAGCAACCAACAGAAGAATGTTCAGAATACGCAGCCATACGCGTGTCCTGAGCCCTGGAGCAAAACTATACTTCCCAGAAGGCTTCATTTCCTTCCTGGTAATCTGTTGCCTGCATCTGAATTTCCTATTATAATGGCAGTATGAACATTTTGGGAAAAATAACAATTAATAGAACAATTATTGACATCTACACAGAACACTCAAAATGAAAAGTAATTTCACTGTAAATATAACATTGATTGATTGTGTTTTTAACGGTTTATTCTGTTATTATGCGTGGCACACGCTCACATTTCTGTTACCACCACATGCTTTAAAAATAGCAATATCTCCTTCGTTTTGGCTCCACGGTCTGAGAAGCGTAAAAACATTCATTAATTATTTGTTTCATTATTTTTTCTAGTCTTTATTTCAATCAACCAGTTTACCTCCATGGCCTGGGGTTTTACAGTACATTGAGCAGTGTCTTGTTACTGTGTCTCTGGTACTGGGATGTGATTAGGAGTTTCCTGTGCTGCACAAACCCCAAAAACCCCTGGGGCTGCAGTGCACCGTCACATATCCTGTGTGCGCAAGGCTCAAAGAATGAAGTGAATGTCTCTGACTGCGCGTGCATGCATGCCGGCAGCCACTACGTGTGCATGTGCGTGGGGTTCTGGGATTTTGTGCATGCATGTGTTCTGAGGGGTAAGAACGTGTGCTCTAACCTTAACAGGAAACACAGACCACAGCTGTGTGGTTCACCTGTCTTGCTGGAGTTGAGACATTGCATTTCTGCAATCAAAGTGAACTGTAGGTGAAGTGGTCCACTGGCCTTGTGAATGTGAATGCATGCATCGAATAGAAAATGATCCGGCTTAGCTAGACTGTAGCTAGCATTGAGACGTTACCACTTGACTCCAACATGCGTGTGTATGATGGATACGTAAACCCCCCTCCGGGGTCACTGCTTATGATGCCTTCATGGACCCATTTTCCCCGACTGTCTCAGGCAGGGTTTTAATATGAAAAAACTATTTACAATCGTCGCTTACGTGTTTTAAATAACAATTTGTTGTTGTGTGCGATGGATTGCACTACTGAGGCTATTTTTGTCAACACAAGGCGCCCTACACTCCCAACCCGTGTGGTTACATTTCTTAAACTTTTATATCAATTTCATCCTGAGACTCTGCACTGTTACTGTTAACTCTTTAGTGGTGCTGCTCTGCTATTCGTTCAATGAATGTACTGTAATATAGTTGCATTACGAATGTGTGTTGCTGCATGTTTTTTAATCGTAATAAATGTAATTTATTTGATGAACCACATACAGTCCCCAATTATAATCTGTTCATCACATACTTTGACATTTAGTAACTTTATATCTACTGTAAACTAAACCAAACAGGGAAGAACCGGTTCCTGAATAAGATTGCAGGGTCACATGTTCAACATCCACCTGAATCCAGGAATTGAGACTTTCAGGTCTGGAGGGTGACTGAAAACCAGATTTCTTTTTTCACACCACTGTCACATGTTTACTTTTAGGTTTCAAGGTAAAGCCAGAATTGTGTAAAGTACATCAACTTCTTTGGATGTGGGTTATTACCTCAACGTTATATATACTCTGAACGCGAACATCTAGCAGGACACTTGCAACCCCTCTGACACCTCAGAATAGTGCAACACCTCTGACATACACTGCGGTCTACACCTGCCACTAAAAGAGGAGACTACACAGCCATTACCAGGTTCATGAGTATACCGCTTCGGTCTGTCCTTTACTGCAGTTATCTGCTTAAAAAGCAATCCAGCCCCTTGTCAGTGCAAATTAATATCAGCTGGTTTAGTCCCAACTGATGGCCTACAAAAAGGTCTCATTGCCAAGGTGTCACACAATACACATTTCATGATGGGTAAAAGCAAAGAGCTGTCTCATGTCTTACGCGACATTTTGCAATGTCTTAATTGTTGCAAAACATAATGATGGCATTGGTTACAGAGGCATTTCTAAGCATCTGAATGTTCCAGTACTGTTTGGGCCATTATAGCGAAGTGGAAAGACAATCATTTGACCATAAATTTGCCTCGACCAGGTGCTCCTCGCAAGATTTCTGAGTGAAAAGTATAATCAGAAGAGTTGTCCAAGAGCCAAGGACCACTTGTAGAGAGCTTCAGAAAGACCTGGAATTAGCAGGTACTGCTGTCCCAAAGAAAACAGTAAGTAATGCACTCCACCGCCAAGGTGCTCACCATGCGAGACTCCATTGCTGAGAAAAAAGCATGCTGAAGCTCATTGAAAGTTTGCTGCACAACATTTGGAAAAGCCAGGTAAATACTGGGAGAATAGTGTGGTAAGATGAGACAAAAATGTAACTGTTTAGATGTCATAATACACACCATGTTTGGAGGACAAATGGTACTGCTCATCACCCTAGAAACAACGTACTAACAGTGACGTTTAGAGGTGGGAACATCATGGTAAGGGCTGCTTTTCAGCAAATGGTACTGGCAAACATAATTGAAGGAAGGATGAATGGGCAAATTTACCAAGACAATCTTGACACAAATCTGCTGCCATCTTCCCGGATGATGAAGATGAAACGAGGATGGACATTTCAGCAAGACAATTATCCCAAACGCCAAGGGAACTCAAATGGTTTCAAAGAAAGAAAATAAAGCTGCTAGAATGGCCCAGCCAATCATGGAAACAACTGAAGATCAAGATTCATTGAAGACGCCCACGGAACCTTCAAGATTTGAAGATGGTTTGTGTGGAAGAATAGGTACACATCAGAGCAATGCATGCGACTAGTTTCTCCATACAGGAGGTGTCTTGATGCTGTCATTACAAACAAAGGCTTTTGTACAAAGTATTAAGTAAATATCAGTAAGCGTGTTAAATACTTTTTCCCTGTGTCATTTAACATTATTACACGTAACTTTATTTCTAAGCCTGTTTCGTCTTGTTTTCTTTGTATGTATGGATTATTGTTGGGTTGTTATTAGATGTTGGGTTGTTACCAACATCTAGTGAGAATTACATGTCAATATTAGCTTTGGAAATATATTTAGTGAGAAAAATGGTAAAGTGTTCAATACTTATTTCCCCCGCTGTATATGCCACTATGGTGTCTATTTCCATTGTGATGTGGAGTTAATCGGATGACATCACGAAAACTAAAAACATTTGAAATACAAAGAACATAATTATGTAAATGCATGGACATTTGTCGATGGATTCAGTGACTTAAAACGTATTATACATGTTTTTACCAATGTAAAAAAATAAATAAATGTGCTTTCCAAAACAGTTAACACATGTGGTGACTTACTGAACGTTAACGTGCTTTAATCCGCAGACAAAGATTAGAGAACTGAAAGCAACAAATGGAAAACATGTGGACCCCTGCAAAAGCCCCTTTCATTAAAAACAACACCAAAAATGACAATATAAACGGTGGGAGCAAAGGGTTAAGTAAAAGCATGATGTATAGTGCCATCTACTGGATGCATGTTGTGCTACTTGTTGATTTCAAGGTGAATACGCCATCGCTTGCAGACAATCACCTTGCTTATCTTATTCCTCTATCGAATAATATAGTTATACGTTGGCTTATTCAAAATGTGTCTATTTTCAACATGATACAATGACCCCACTGTACTTATTAGTCTTGGTAGAAATCACGTACAGAATCCACCGTAGTCACCTTTGGGTTTGGGAAGTGGCTCTACATTTGTGGTGGTGCCGGGCAGCGGAATAGGCTCTAAATAAGCAAATCCGACTTCCTCAACGATAAACATAATGCGTTTAGGTTAAGCATCGTCCAAGTGTTTGGGCTGTGGGAAAATAGTGGCACGTAATCAGTAGGAGCTTGGGTGCCCCTCAATAAAACCAGCACCCCTCTTCTCAATGTTTTCATTAGAGGAAGGAATAAGATAGTTGATATTATACATTTTTTGTTAGTAATTTTGCTAATCTCTCAGATAAAATATGTTTTGCAATTTGTTGTTATTACTGCCTCTAACATTGTGGGGAACGTTTCCTTTCCGCTCTCTCCTTATGCTATCCCCTGGGCTGTATCACAGTAAATTAACAGGGTAGACAGATATTTTATGGAAGACATTACTTTATATCAATACATTGAATGACCTTTAGTTCCCTTTTTTTAAATAAAAAATGAAAAGATTTTCTTCAAACGTTGGAACGGAAAGAGACACTAGGTTTAGCCAATACAATGATCTTGTTTGGTAGGAATAGCTTTTTACATTAAAAAAAAGGTTAGATTGTCTGTGAATTTGTGGAAAAGGGCTTTATGAACAAAGAGCACCTGTTGGTAAGGGAAGGGAACAAGTAATCATCACGTTATATCACCAAGTCAATTCATCTTCATGGATATAATTTGTCCAGTTAAGAAGCATAGGAGATTGTGAACCAATGTCTCCTTTTTTGGTGCAATGTAAAGTGACAACAGGTGCACTGGAGAGGCAACACCAAGACAATCCCTAAAAGGGAATGGTTTTGCAGGTGGTGGACACAGACGTTTGTTCAGTGGGCACAGTGCAGTGGGACAGTGCCCTTCCTCATGTGGCCAGAGTGTGTAGGCAGTTCCTGGATGATGAAGGCATTGATGCCATTGACTGGCCCCCTCATGTTCCCCAGATCTGAATCCAATTGAGAACCTTTGGGACGTTATGTATCGGTGCATCTGATTCCCACACGACTGTCCAGGAGCTCACTGATGCCCTGATCCAGGTCTCATCAGGAGCATACAGTAAATACAATTTGGCAGTATACATATAGTGTTAGTCTTGCAAAGCCTGTGAAATGGTGACCATACTCACTACTGAGTCACATTAAGAGTGGCCGCGATGAAATACACACAAGTTGGAACAGCCTGTATTTTCAATTGTTTACTTTGATTTGGAATCCAGCCCTCAATCGGTTGGTGATTTTGGTTTCCATTGACTGTTAAAACATTTTGTTTCTCAACAAAATACACAATGTACAGTAAAGGTTTTGATCTTTAATATATTTCGTTTATCGAGACCCGATGTGTGATTTAGGTGCTTAATCTTTTTGAGTTGTGTAGTTATAATTGTTTGTTCACTGTATTAAGGCATTTTGAGAATGTTTATATTTTTCCAGAACACACATAAATTACATAGATACATAAATTAACTATGCACACTATATATGCTCCTCCTTACAATCTCATCTAATAAATATGTGTATGTGTATAAATACAAAAAATTATGGCAGGGGTGTCCAAAGAGAGAGTTCTGGCCTTAATCTTTTAACATCTCAAATGGAGTTCCTTTTCTGATATACAGTATCTATTGTAATGAACTCTCAGTGTATGTCTTGGGAGGTTTTTGTATTAATTCAGGTAAGTAAAGAGTCAAATGTGGTGTATTCTAAGTTAAAATTTGACATTTGAACAATAAAGGCATAATTTAATTTCTGTAAGTATTCAGCCTTTACAACTTAAAATAATGTTGGGTATGCCACCAGCTTCACCCATATCAATGTGGCCCGTTCCTCTCATTCAGTTTCCCCACATCAACAGCAAATATTAATGTACTGCCATCCAATAACCTCCAAATGTTCTAAGTTTGCATTTAATATTCTTAAAAATGTGAGTACATTTATGGAATGATCATTTAAAAATGTTATCAGTAGTATAAAAAACAGGTTTGGTTTCTGTTATTTATATAATTATCATCATCATCATTCTTTGGGACATTTCCAAATAGTTTCATTCTCAAACCTACCCCGGGCTGAATTGGATTGGCTTACAGTCCAAAGCAGATCCACAGTCAACCCTCTTCATCAAGACTAGTGCAAGTTCATGTTTATACTTTAGAGTGCTACACTTGAGCTTGATACCCGTGTGGAAGATAGATGAATTACATTAGGTTTCATTACAAAAATTAACCTCACTTTCGCTATTATCCACCAGTGTTTACTCAAATATTATCCCCAAAATGATGTTTGGATCTTTTAACAAACACCTCATCTTGTTTTGTGGGTATGTAGGCAGTTTAAAAAGCATTTAACCAATCAAAAACGATTGCCATAAAACATTACCGGATCGCTAAATCGGACAATATGAGACGTGCAGAGCTGTGAGTAGATCGGTGTCGGTTTATCACTGTTCTACGAGACGTTTAAATCAAACACCGACAAGAGCAACGTACGTGCTGAGGAACGTCGTCTATGGAACACTACCTCACGCGGCATGAGTGGTAGTGTTTATGTGTGTATCTGAACATGCGGGCGCTGAATCTTCCTTCATGACTCATTGAAACCTGAGCATAAAACTCAAGTGTGAGACTGCAGGCGTGTTGATTTGTAGCCTGTTATAGAACTTTCTCTGTGGCTCAATAGTCTGGAAAAAAAGTCATCAAAGTTTAAAGGGTAAATAAAAAAAGTGTTGTCTTTCTGATAAGCCAACGTTCACAGAACGGTCTTGGGAAGACTGACTGGGCCTGTTTAAACTTTATTGAACACCTCACTTACAATCCACCCTGAGCAATTGTTTCCAAATGAACTGTGGGGACTTATCTTAACAAACACAGGCTTATGAATATAGGTCTGAAATGTCAGGCACCTAATTACATTTTTATTTTTCTGAACAAGATACTAGAATGTGCAATGTGAGGTTCCAATGGAAGGTCAGATATTTGACCAGCGCATGTAAAACCTACTTTAAATGGCATGGATATCAAATGCAGCACAAGGTTTGAAACAATCTGACAGTGAAGAATCAACAGTGGGAAATACATTTTTATTACCCATTTTGCTCATGTAATAAAACACATTCTGCACATACATTGATAATAACTTCAACGATAATTTCTAAATACACAATTGTTCTTTCCAATGCTGAAACAAAAACATCCAGTGTCAAAAAGAACAACCAGACATCAGTCATCGATTTAAGTTTTAAAAAGACATTAGGTTATGTAGGGTTTATTTTAGAAACGTCATGTAAAATTGCCAAGCATAATTTATAATAAACAGTGGATGTGGTTGTAAATTCTACCATGTTAAATGTAGAGCATGAGCAATATATACAATCTGCTTTGTCATATACCTCCCATTCAACAAAAGCGTTTTATATTAATGAAATAAATATATCTGAAACGCTAATACAAACCAAGTGGTGTTTTTTCCACCCACAACAGATTCTAGCATGGCGCAGAAGTGACCACTGATCACCACTAGGGGTCCATACAGGACAGTTTGAGGGTCCAAGCAGTTCCAGTTTCTTGCTCAGACGTCCTCCCTAATACAGAGCAGCCATTCTAATTCAAATAACAGAAGCACTTAACATGGTGAAACAGCAAACATTTTTTTCAAATCTGCATGGGTTCAAATCTGTTTCGGTTTGCAATACCCTCTCTTATCTTTTTCTACTGTCTCGATCAACCTCAAATGCCTGCTTATATACATACACAAAAAGAATCTCAAAATGATCATAGACATTCCTTCTTCGTGGACTGATCTCTGATCTATTCGTTGCCATTGGTGTGGCAATAACCCAAGGTGCCAGTGAGACATTACAGACAGATCATGGACCGGGCTAGACCGATTAAGCTTCAAGGGCATATATTCATGTCTGTAGCTTACAAACGTGGCTTATGTCTTGTTTATGTGCTTGTCACTGATGGGAGGAAAGTTTATATCCAGTTCAGCTGCTTCATCAGGGTCTTCACAACAATTCTTAATTGTCTGTCACTGAAATACTGGAGCACGTTGTCCCTTCTCACAGACATGGAGCATATGGTGCTGAGCGCCAGGTCAAACGGGAGGGCCGGAACGCAGCCCCTTCTCCAGGTCAAAGGTCAATCTGAAGAGTGGGAGGGAAAAATGTAGGGGAGAGCGAGTGAGAAATGGGGGGTAATATCTTGTCATATTCAAGAACTCCAAATAATACTGTGCTAGCCCTCTTATCCACTCAACAGTTTCAACACAAAACAACAACCGGTCCTGTGTCAGTGGAAGGGAATCGCAACCTTGACATTACTACTTAACTTGTTCAACACAGAATCATTCCCATGTTTCACTGATTGTTGATCCTTAATTGATTAACAGGAGCAACCATAGGTCTGGTACAAATACGAAGTATTTTATTCCACATCAATTTACTCACTTACACACTTGGCTATCTGCACACCTTACAATGCAATAGAATGTAAATACTTTAGTGCATGCCACAGAGGTAAATTATTGTACAGGGCTTAAAATGTTTTACTTTTGCTTCACATGTGAGTATGAGTTTACACAAATTGTGATTCGTAGCAAATAAAAATGTTGCCTTTTTTCCAAGTGACCACATACTTTTATAAACAATTCATTTTAAATAAATAAACAGCAGAAATACTCACACAAAATACTATGCCAGATGTTTGTGTGCTATAAATCCCAGTCTATTTTGGGATATTTATATACTCATACTTGACTAAAATACCTTTTTTTGCGAAAAACTGCTGTAAAGGTTTTTTCCATTTTAATTATATTGTTAAACAATTTCCATGTTTTAAATTCATTACTAGTGCAAAGTAGAAATGTGTAAAATTCAAGAAATGTTAGAGAAAATCCACTTCAAAATTAAACATGTTTGGTCCATTTAAAACATGTGCACACAGATTTCCAGGAACACAAAGTAACCCCCAAAACATGTGTCCAGCCCTGAAAGACCACATACACACGTAGCATTAAAACATGGCTCCATGCAACTCCCTAAAAGTAGCCTCATTATAGTTTCTGAATACCATACTGTACTTATGTGGGTAGCCAATGTTTGTAAATGGGAACTCAGTGGTAGCGTGACATCTCAAACACCTGTGGGCACGGGTAGCATTAAGCCACAGTTTGGTTAGC
Organism: Novumbra hubbsi; assembly: GCA_016801125.1. Taxonomy (NCBI): domain Eukaryota; kingdom Metazoa; phylum Chordata; class Actinopteri; order Esociformes; family Umbridae; genus Novumbra; species Novumbra hubbsi. Next base: position 57,279 of record JACXGK010000573.1, read on the forward strand.
AAGGCAAATTGATAACACTTTTTCCTGGTAAGACTTTGAAACATAAACGCTTGAAAAGTAAAACAACTCATACTGGCAACCGCCAGCAGGTGTCACCTAACCATCCACTCAAAAGGACAGCGAACAAGGTTGCCAGATTTCTGGTCGACGTCCCACTAACTGCACTTAACATCTTCTAGTTGACTCCGCCTCTCTTTTCCACTTCCAAACAAAGAGCGTTTTCCCAAGAGAGCAGCCCTCATGTAGAGGTAGGGTTGGCCCGTGTTTGTGTGCCGGACAGGATATGGTTACTCCCCACACTCCCGGTGGTGTTGCAGATTAAAGGTACCCCATGCAAACAAGCCCTTGAATCAAACCAAAAAAAAGTCTTATCTGGACTTCCTGAAACAAGACGTTTTTCCGAAGATAATTCACTGAAGTTGGGTCAGAAAAAGTACTTTCACATCAAGGCAGTTTCATTTTTTGTATTGGTTTAGGTCCTTCCTTCCCAGCTGTCACTGAGGAAGACCAAAACCGCGTCGGCCCATTTATTTGGTAGAACCACAGTGAGACCACAGAAACCCACTTGTGGTTCTGTGCCGTGTCTTCCCACACGTCAACAGACTGCGCCACAGTCCAGAATTATACCAGGCCTCACAAACATAACTCACGAGTTCATTTAGGATGGCTCACTTTGTCCTTCACATTGCTATACGGAACAAAAGCTTACCAAGAAAGGAAAACGTGCACAGAAACAAACCGGAAAAGCCCAACAATCAGTTCCAAAACATTTATTATCTCTCATTCCATGTTAGCATCACAAGGCTGGTATAAAGTTGTTAAGCTTCACAAAACACCAGACATGGTACATTTCATATCGATTCTAGTTCTAGACGCAACCGCCCCTCTTTTACGAATCGACCTGGCATCGGTGCTGTGGCGCTGAAGCGGTCTTTTGACCCCGTAAAGTGGTTCGCAACGGCACGGCGAATAATGTCCGCGAGGGCACAGGGGTGTGTGAAAATGGAGCCACGCGAGGCCTGAACACTAAGAGAAAGAGGTCTTGTTTGTCGTCCACTGGGCGGTTCTTTGTCCCCTCCTCTGTCCTCCTCCTGACCCTTAATGTGAATCTGGCTCTGAGAACCGGATTAGAAAAGGTTCTTTCTACTGCGGAAACTAGCACTGCATTCAGCCGGCACACTCACTTGTTATTCTGTAGGGAGAGGGGAAGTAGGGAGAGGGGAAGTGTCAACCCTTACAGCACACTTGGTTTAATTTATAAATTCAAACAATTGGATTTTATAAATAGTTTTTTTTGTAGGCGTGACATAAGGAAAGTATGTCATAGTTAAGTCCTGTACACATTAAGTTGTTTTGAGTTAGTGAATATAGTATTCATTAACTTCCATGTAAAATAACATCACAATCTCGCAGTAGATTTCAAGTGGATGATTACAGAACTATACTTAAATTCCCGTAAATGGGGCTGGAACAAATATCCTGTATGCCAGACAAGCTAAATTTACCACTGAAAGTTATTTGACATGAGAAGCACTCAAACATTTATGTCTTGGATCCCAAATCAAACCCTATTTTCTATGTAGTGCACTACTTTTGATCAGTATTCATAGCGCTTACGGTGCTAACACGGACATACATTTGGCCTTAAATCCACATCATGATTCAGAGGGTGAACCAACAATGAAATGTCTGTGTCTGAATTCATGGATGTTACTTTTGAAGCCTTCACTTCATGTCTGAGGAATTTACTTTGGTTAAGGCCTATGTCTTCTCGATCTGTCTTTGACTATTAAATATTTTCCTCAAATGCCTCAATGCAGGTACTCAATGGATTCTGGTTAGTTGATCAATGGTAAAGGCTACTTCCCAGGTATCTGTACAGCCAGTGTCCTTTTTCCAACACAGATTTCACATATGAGCAAACACAGAATCGCCTAATGACCTCATTTGGTTTTGCAGGCTCTAATACTTAATTAGTATTCCATGTAGAAATGAGTCAATAGATCCCAAACCGGCACAGTCATTACAATTCCTCAGGAAACCCAAACTGTTTTGTCTTGATGTGTCAGTGGCAGACAACCCACTCTAACAAAAGGTTGCGAGATGTCTTCCTCTCTAACCACTATGTACCCAGAGCCAAACCACAGAAGTCTATCCCACATGGTTTCTATAAGAGTACCATTTGCCAGAGCAAGGTGCCACTTTCGACACAGTTACACCCTGGGTTGTAAACAGGTTCCAATTCTTAGAGTATGGCACTTCACATTAGTTGCTTTGTGTGTAACATTTTTAGTCTTCAAAATGTAATTTAAAATACCAGGTAAACTCCATATGGATGGAAACAAGAGCTAGCAGAAACTGACCAGAAATGATATCACAATCAGAAATAACAGAGAAAAGAAAACGGGTATGTTTCCTGCTAAATCTCCTATTTGGCAGACATAAAAGCAAACTTTGGCAACATTATTTTCTCCATCTACCTGGGGACTGGGATGTTTCAATTGGGCAATGCGGGCAGGGATCCAAACACCATAGAAACGTCTGTTTCCCCCTTACATCGTTATATTCCCAACACAAGGTGTTAACGAAGGTCAAGGATCAAGGGAAGGATGATTACACAGGATTACTTTCCTGTGGACCTCCCACCTCCATGTCCAAATATCCCATGGTAACCTCCCAAAGATGCCATGGTAACCTCCCAAAGATCCCATGGTAACCTCCCACCTCCATGTCAAACCTTTCCCTTCCATGTGAACTGTGAGTGTTGGAAGGCAATTCTGCTGTGCTGTGTATCAAACTTTGAGCGGCAGATACAAAGCCTAGTGGTTATGGTGAAGAGCCTGTAATCGAAAGCCGAATAGCCGTTCAGACAAGTTAAAGAATGTATATGTTTTTTGATCCCTTGAGTAAAGTACTTAAATATTTGCTTATGTAAGTTGCTCTGGATAACATAATCTACTAGATGACTCATTTTATTGAACAACACTGAATTATTACCATAGATACTAATCTTTCATCAACTGTTATGATAAATCCGCAAAATGCAATCCTAAAAGTCCAATTACAGTATGGTGAGGCTTGACACCATATACAGTAACATTCAGATCCTCATATAGTACTGTATTTTTAACCCATAAAGCTCAAGTGTTTGACTCAAAGACGCCCACACTCACCAGTGGTAAAATACTCCAAAATGAAGGGGCAGTAAAACCTTTTGGCTCAGAGGCTCATTCTGTTATATAACAGGGCCTGACCATACAAACCTCAGGAGAAACACACTGCAAAGTTGACAGGAGGAGACGTCTCTTCCCGACTGCTAACTCAGCCTGCCGCTGACACTATAGTCCTCTCTTTTATCCAAAACACGTGAAGCAGCAGAAGTTGGTGATATCCAGGGTTATGAGAACCACTCATAACTTGGCCGCCCTAACCAGGTCACATGGTGTCGGCTGTGAGAATGTGCGTTCACATGATCCAGATGACACTTATTAATATGTCCTTGTGTTGGAGACTAGATCAGTAGCACTACAGTCCTTTTGGTGGCTTTTCTCACTATTTAAGCCCACCCCCCCACCGGATTCACATTAAGGCGATTTTGACCAGTAGTGATAATTACCCTTTGTTATAATTACCAAAAGTAAATCAAGCCAATGGACTTGGCGGGACCCCCCCCAAAAGGTATTTGTTTCAATCCTTAGCCGACAACAGGCAGAAACCCTGCTGTTTTGTCCCTGAGGAATCTCACGATTATCTTTATTACGCCAAGGTTATTGCTGTAAATAGGAATTTGTCCATGGCATACTGATCTGGTAAAATAACAGTAAAAAGTTTAGAATGCAAATAGACCTCAACTGAGCCCACAATACTAAGATCAGATTAAGTCACATTATGCCTCCTATTTTAGTCTGAGGGAGATTTCAGGGCAGATTTAGCCAAATTCTCTGGGGTTGACTGTCTTTTCCAACAGAAAAGCATAAATCCAAACCAAATTAGTTCCGATTTTTCCTATGGGCCTCACAATGCTGACCCCTAACTCAGGAAATAGAGTAGCAAACAGGATGTAGACCTTGGAACTCGCTCGCCTTCAGCTTGTCCAAAATGCAGCTGCCAGGCTTTTAACCGGAACAAAGAAGAGAGAACGCTCCTATATTGGCTTCTCTCCACCGGCTACTTGTTAAATAGATTTTAAAGTCCTTCTATTAGTTTCTGCATGAAACAGCACCCTCCTATATGCCTGACCTCCTTAACTACCACTGTTCCTCATGGACAATTAGGTCTTCCAACCAACAGCTTTTGTGTCTTCCATGGTCCCGATGAAAGTTAAAAAAGAAAGAACTTGCCTTTTGCGCCTAAGATGTGGAATATCCTACTTTTATATATTAGGTCTTCAACTAGTAGCAAAATCTTTTTTCTTCAGCATTTGAGTCTGCCAACGGGTAGGATGTTGTGTTTATGTCTGTCATGTCCTATGGAAATATGCTTGGTTAGTTATATGTTTTATGTACATGTAGGTTTTTTTTTTTTCCTGTCCTTGACACCTCATTGTACAGCACTTTGGTTGACACTTGTAGTTTTGAATGTGCTTTATAAATAAATGTTACTTGACTTGGACATATTGATAAGGGCACCCAAAAACATTGTGGATATAATGACAATATATACAGCGGGTGAAATATGTATTGAACCCATTTTTCTCAGTAAATATATTTCCAAAGGTGCTATTGACATTAAATTGTCACCATATGTTGGTGCAAACCCAAGTAATCCATACAAAGAAACAAAACAAATAAGTTCCGAATTTAGTGAGAAGAATGGTGACGTGTTCAATACTTATTTCGCACTTCCACTCTATTTGAAACATTTCTATGACAGCTTCTCTGAAGCTGATTGGATACTCACCGTCGCGGCACAGGAAGCACTTGCAGAGGCACACGCACAGAGTGCAGATGAGGAGCGCCGCCAAGCAGGATAACGAGATCTGAATAGCGAGGGCAGATCCTGCTGCAAAGGACACACACACATATACACCCATACGTATGAATAACCATGCAATAAAATATGAATAGCATATTTCACTTTGACATTTAGCGTTTACATTTAAGTCGTCTTAAATGACTGGAGCGAGGGTTTTTGGTGTTCCTATCTGACACCTACGAGATTAAGTGAGATTAAGCGTTTGCCTCATTTTGGTTTATCCAGGAAGATCAGTAACCAAGCAAATGCTTTCAAACATGACTTTAAACAATCTCAGACTTTTTGGCTCCAGGTGGGGTGCAGGAAGTGTATCAGAAACCATAGCAACATGTGCTCTGCATCTCCTACCCCACTTGTCAGGTGGCTGTTATCCTGTTCACGTCAGTAAAACGCCAAGCTTATCCACTAATCGGACTGTAGTTAATAGCCATGGCCTGTCCTTTAGTCCTTTAATCCAATTGTGTGCCGCGCATCACAAACGATCGGGCAATGAATAGAACATTCAGACTCATTTCTTTTTAAACGTTATCCTTTTTTCCACACGGACAATCATTTATCTGGCCAACTTCGGGAACACATACTTGTCCAAGCCGTCTTTGACTATATAAACTTCCAAGTTTCTTTTTAAGTGACACAAGCAAAAGTCAGATTGGAAGCATGGCAGAAAATAACTGAATAGTTTATCGCAAGGGACGTGGAAATATTAAATCAGCAAATAGGCCTACACAAATATAAGTAATTATTAATGATAATGTTTAAATTTATGAAGCACTTTAGTTGCAAGGCTAATGATATTTGTCAAGCCTACAGTGAAACCAAAATTGTAGTAAATAAACTATGCCTCATTTAGACCATAACTCACAAATGAACATAATGAGCCTAAAAAAGGTATACAAAAATTGGTGGAATCTGGGAGAGGGTTGAATTGGTTTTAAAGTTCCCGGAAACTATAGAATCTAATCTTTCATCAAACAGGCCATAATTGCATGTCACTAGAATAGCAACTGAAGCTTGTCCAACAATGACTTGCCTTCTGGATTCCTGTACCCAAATAGAAACACAAGGCACCCAGGACAAGTAAACAACACAGGATCTAAACACCCTTTTTCGCACTTTTGAACCACACTGCAAATTGGGTTAAAAGATACCTTCAAATATTCAGACTGGACGTGATCGAAATTTCCTATTGGAATGGAACGGACGTAACAGCGATTTAAGTTCAAAACCTGCGGCAACACACTCCGGCAGCTATATTTGAAAGACAACCAATGCTATTTTTAACTTCCATCTATAAGGTCGTGAACGCCGCTTCGAAAAAAGATGTCCTTGCAAGTGCGGCCAAAAAACGGAACCGGCGACCAACCGATCGCTTCTATCCCCCTGAACCGTTGCGTGTGATTCCCTGAGCCGCTCACCGCCGAGCTTGAGGATGATGGAAATCGGCGAGTCCAGTCCTTGGTGGCGCACAACGCATTTGACTGGCGTGTCCAGGAGCAGCGCCTCCTGCAGGAGGAGGGTGCTGACGACCAGGGTGGTGCCATCTCCCCGGCCGTGCGACGAGGACACGGAGGGGCCCAGCGTCCGGTTGTCCCCATCCACGCTCCACGTCATCTGGGCCGGCGGACGGGACGCAGCCGTGCAGTTGACCTCGACGACCCCGTCAAAGGTAGCGTAGGATACCTCTGGTTCGGGTAGCACTGGGGGAGAGAGGGAGATGTCGCAGAATGACAAATCGTCCCGCCGACTTATACTGTCATGTACAGTTTGGCAGGACTCTGTTGTTAATGTCGCCCGGAAAATTAGCACCGTCATGTCCGGAAGGGTCATTGTCTGATGTTTTCCGTCTCCAGACAGGTCTTTTGTTTTCTGACTCTGTCACTGCTTCCTATTGTCCAATATTTTTGTGTGTGTTTGCGACTGTTTGCGGTTTGAACACTCGGAACAAAGACAACGGACTATGTTCCTCGGTTTTCAAGGTGGCACGACAGACTGAGAAACTGGGCAAGGCTCCGCTCTCCATCAAGCACACTGACACATCACTATATCAGACGACACGACGTGGAAACGAGATGGAACGACGTGAAACGCAGATTGTTGGAGGAACAATCCCTTTTTGGTATGGCGTGACACGCATCAGAACCTGGGTTTCCGGCTGTTTACGCAGAGAGCAACAGAGCACACACTGAGAAGTGAATACGCACTTGCCCACAAACATTCACAGAGGGCCAGTGTCTGGGGAAACAGTGTCCCACAGTCAAGCGTCCTAGCTTCCAAATGAATCATTTCTTTCCCCAATAAAGAAGCAACGTTATCAACCTGAACACACACACACACTGTTTTGTCAACACAGCCCAAAGCCAGAAATGCAACAGCATAGAATTCTGTAAAATTTCATAAATTGCCTAAGGTAATGTGGAGTCTCACAGTAGGGCTAAACGATTTAGATCAAATATTGAAGTGCGATTTGTTTGATAAATATTGCAATTATGGTTAGGATTAGCGATTTTTTAATCATAAGCATAATTGCAATTAGGCTTGAGAGCCTTGCTCAAGGACTCAACAATATACCCCCTTGTGGTCCCTTAACAACGACTAACAAGTTCCACTTGGAAGGGTGCCACAGGAATTTCCAGCTTTGCAACATAATTATGATTTCCTTTCTGATGTTCTCCACCGACTTTTACAGAGTGATTTCACATTAAGCCCTTTAGAAACAGGGAGGATACACAGAAACACACTGGCTCCCTTCAAGTCTCAGGGGGTCGGTTTGACTCTCAATGAGCAAAAACACTGGCTTCTGTCCACATTCTCCAACTAAATGAATGGAATGAATCCTTGAATGGATTAGTAGCAAAAGGCTGCCACTGGTTTTGCATAGCGCCTTTAATAGGGTGATTAGGGGAGAGTTCAGCAAAATTGTACTAAAACTGTTATCAACTATAGAAAAGAAAATAACTTTATTGTCCACCCAGGATGGACATTTGTCTTTGGCACCACCACACATTGACATCACAAGCATATACATTCTCATACACTAAATCTATCAAGGAGCCTAATTACATTAGACAAACCAATCATTACATTCCGTTAAAACATGAGGGACACAAAATATTTGTTCCACTGCCCTAGCCTGGATTGAAAAATACCAAATAAAGAAACAGTAAGTCCAAGCCTGTGTATACTCACCATAAACAGAGAGGCAGGCCTTGGCCCTCTTAGTGCCATCTGGGTAGGTGTGGAACTCGCAGGTGTAGCAGCCTTCATCCTCCGTCCTCACCGGATGGATGGAGAGCTGGGTGTTACCTAGGGAGTGGCTCAGTGTTGTGCGATCCCGATAAGGCTCCTCAACGCTGGGACTGCCTTGCCTGGCTACGAAGGCAACCTTGGTTGTGTCGCCTTGCTCGGCTGTCTTCCTCCAAAGTACCTGGTGTACCCTGTCTGGGAGGCCGTACCAGCAGGACAGTGTGATTGGCTTCCCACTCACAGCTGTTTTATTTCCCTCGTTGTCCACTTTCCCTGGGGGGGGGGGGGGGGGGGGGGGGGGGGGGGAGACAGAAGTTAAAATAACTGAGGGCATCAGTGAGCTCCTGGACAGTCTGTAGTGTTATTTGGATACACCGCACATACACCGCACATAACGTCTTAATTGGATTCAGGTCTGGGGCCAGTGAATGTGGCCAGGCATAGTCCTGCACCAGGAGGAATCAAACCGCCAAACCGGTCATGCTGGTTGATGTTGCAGGCAGCATAACGTTCGCCATGTACTCAGTGTGAACCTGCTCTCGTCTGCAAAGAGAACAGGGGGCCAATTGGAGATCTGCTGATGTTGGTGTCCTCTGGCGAAAGCCAGCAGAGCAGCACGGTGCTGGAATGTGAGAACAGTCCGACTGGAGCATGTCTGGCCCTCTTGCCGTCCTCATGGATTCTGTTTCCGACAGTTTGGTCAGAACCATGCACATCATTAACCCGCTGGAGGTCATTTTGTAGGGCTCTGGCAGTGCTCCTCCTGTTCCTCCTCGCACAAAGGAGCAGATACCGGTCCTGCTGCTGGTTTGATGCCACTCTACGGCCCTGTCCCTAAACCTAACCCGTACAAACCTGCTCTGGGCCAATTAACCCATTAGAACTGGAGCTCCACAAAGGCGTGTGAACAGCCCCTATTTTACCCACTCTGACCTGGTGAAACATATGTCAAGTAAATCAACAGCTCTGCCATCATAGTCAACTGCAACATTGTACAATATGGAATGATGTCCCTATATGTTGTCTTTGCCAGCAGAACCGTGCAAGCATGCACAATTCTGGGGCACATGGAGTTTCACCTATTCAAACAGATCTTGGAGTCAGATCTACGCTCAGAAATGAATTGATTTGACAGACTCAGTGGAGAGAGTAGAGCTTGTATTTGAAAGACATTTGACCAAGGTTAGTGCTTGTTCATACACTAACCTCTAACCCTTAATCTAAACCTAACCAAAATCCTTACCTAACCCTAACCTATACAGTGATTTAGAATAGAGTTGAAACATTTAATATACAGTAATATAGCGATCGTTCATATTTATCTTTATATCTATTGTTCAGGAATATAAACTCTGGCCTCAAATAAGTAAACCCATCACTTTAACAAATCTGCCTCCAAGACATTAAACGGTAAAGTAAGTAAAACGAATTAAATGTATGGTTGTGTAAGAGATGCAGTCTGAGACCCTAACCTCACATTTTAGGATGGATGTGTACTGTTTTTATACTTGTGCATAGTGCATACTTTGTAATTAGAATCACAATCCGTGTTTATATACCAAATGAATTTGTCCCAATGTGAAACAAACGTGTTTTCTTGTGTTTGATAAGACAGCAATCCTGCGAAAGGGGTTAGAGGGGTCTCTTGGGGTGGTTGTTAGTTTACGGGAAGAATGGGTGTTGACTGGCTAACCTTAGCCCACTTCCCTTTTTTGTTTTTCCAAGACTGAGGAATTCCAAAGTTACAAGCCTATTAAAATATAAAATAAACAAATTCTCTGGAGGAGTTATTTTGTAAAAATATTTGTTTAAGTTAGGAACATGCCAACCTAATTAATATATGTTTTTAGTAAAGTTTGAATTAATTCGATTCAAAAGTCCTTGGTAGTGAGCCAAATCCCATGTGCTAACTCCACAGCCGAACTTACCCTCAATCTTTAGGCAGGTTTTTCCCTCCTGCGATCCACTGGGATAGATGTCGAAGTAGCAGCGGTAGCAACCCTCGTGTCTAGACTCCGCTAACTTGATGATGATTAAACTGACGTGGCTGCGTGATAAAGACGACAATTCTACATCGTCACGGTGATATTTGGGACTGACAGGCTCGCGTGTCTCGTATGTAAGCAGCGGCTGGTTGCGTTCATCCACCCAGCGGACCTGCTTGACCACGTCTTGTAAGAATGTGGTGACATTACAGCCCAGCATAACGGGTTGGCCGGCCATAGCGGTCACGCTGGAAATGGTTATTACATCACCTGACACATGACAAAGAGATAAACCAATTAGCAGATCTGAAACAAGTCATATATTTCAAGGTGGTCATCTGTAAGTAAGCATGTCTTTTAAATTCAAAGAAGAAAGGCATTTTTGACAGCAGAATATTCAGGACTGGCTACCTTGTATCCTGACAACCACCATCCCCAAACATATTAGCAGCAGCCAAGCCATAGCAGAGTCATACATCTTAATCTTCAGGAGTGGGTCCCACGTTGGATATTTCATCCAGTTTTCTGTAAGAAATAAGCTCATATTTATGAATTAACTTCTGAATTATTTATTACGTTGTATAAATGTCCTAAAAGCACTTTGTAAAACGTCAGACCTTAAGAACAGTTGGATATTTACCTTATCAGCTATCCAGACTAGCCTTGTTGAAAATTCAGGGTCAGTGCTGTAGTTACCTCATCTTACTGACAGGCTGTCTCCCTGTAGCTGAACCGAAGAGTCAGAGGATGACAGGTGTGTGTTAATAACTCTATATTAAAACCCTCTATTCAACATTATAACCCGCAATAATCAAGAACACGGCAACCAGTATTGTTGTTTTTTAACCCTGCTCACTCACTGCTCTCAAAAAAAGTGGCTGCGGTTCAGTTGCATTTCAGCACAGGACACAGTGGTGCCAACTTAACAATTTTGTTGCAAGATTCAGCAACTTTTCAGACTACCCTGGCAACTGTTTTCCAAACAGCATCTAGCACCTAGAACATTTTCCCTCAAAATGACACAAAAAGAGCATTTTCTCAAAAGACTAACATCAGATGTGGGGGATGAGAAGTTCCGTCTCCTTTTGGATGACTCCACTGGTGTCAGTGTCTCGAAACACCTGGGTGTGGTAATTCGGTATTTCAGTGCTAAAAAAAGAACCGTTGTGTCCACATTTCTCGGGCTGGTTGAGTTGGAGGCGAGCGATGCCAGATTAATAGCAGAGGCAGTAGTTGAGTTTCTTGAGAAGTGTAACCTTAAAAAAGAGAAGCATCACCATTAACACCGTGAGTATATCAAGTTATAGGATGTTGAAAAGATACAATTATTCTACCAAAACAAAATCCACTCTCTCTGGTTGGGGGGGGGGCAGTCTTTTTTTAGGGGGGCACTGCCCCCCGCCCAGCCCCCCCGTTGGAGGCGCCACTGGACCCCAAGATTACAGTCCCTTGGTCTGAACTGGGGCTTAGTGTTGCACCAGCCGAGCCCGGCGTCGTTCAGTGTCTATAAAAACCCTTGTGGTTCAGCTCCTGCGTGTGTCTTGCCGGGAAACTCACTTGTTTGAACAAAACCAGTAGGAGGCTTCGACTGAGGAAAAACATCCCTCCAGGCAGATGGCGTCTTTTAGAGCTAATTTGACTGGCTTTCCAACCAAAATCCTTGCTTCTGTATTGAAAGTTCAGAAGCAAAACAGCAAAAGTGACCTTTGCTCAGTTTTTGTGTCAACTTCCAATTAAACCATGAAAGAAAAATTGACAGATGCCACTAAACAGACCAGAGGTAACCGGCAAGGATTTTATAGATGTTGCAGTGGGTCTTTTACGATGTCAACCATCAGGATTAAAATGTACCACCTGCAGTTTTTCCTTGTCCGGGGTTGGACAAGGAAACATGTTCATACTTTATACATTTGCACCCCCGAATTAAGCAGAAAACACCAATATAAAAACACTGCTACACTAATAGACAAGAACAGTCTTCTAAAATAGATCTGGGTCTGTGGACTCCTTAATGCATGATCAAATACACCACTTAAAATTATCATCAGAACCCCTGACTTGTTCCACCGGGGTTCAGTGTAAGTTCTGAGAAGAGCCTGTTTAGACTTGTTCCATTGATTTAACCAATCTACATCTTTTCCTGTAATTATTCTGTTGACTTGAGTACTATAATCAGGAATTTAATCATGATGAAGACAAATATACTGTGGTTGTTGTTTTGTTTGATGTTTTTTAGTTTGATGTGGAGGTGAAGTGTTGAACACAGATGGTAAATTGACTACTCATTAAATGAATGTCCCAACCTGTCGTACCATCATTAGAGTTAGAAAAGTTAGAAAGAGACTAAGGCTGGATATTAACATTTTATAAATGTATCCCCCAATTACCTTACGAATATATATAAAAATAGAAAATGTATGTGTGATGAAGAACAAAACTTTATGTTTCATTTGCTCCACAAAAAAAGATTAGCAATAATTCACTAATGGGATTGATTAAAATTTGTATTGAATATGTGTTTCACAATAATTAAAAACTAAACAAAAACAATGTATATTGACAGGTCTAGGTTAACAAATACATTATTAATTACAGCCTATAGCTGAAAACACACTTACCTGTTTAGCAGTGTATGGAGTTTATGAGAATGAATTAATCCCGTCCTCTGTCATGCCAAACATAGTGAGTTACACTGATTAGTAAATCACATTTTCAGAAGTCTTCAAACTGACTGGGTGGAATGTGTTCTTTCCTGCCCTTACAAGTGGCGTCAGATAGAATGGAGGCTGTCAAGTAAACTGTGGAGAATATCCATGGAGCTCTGTTGCATGCAGCCATTGACAGAACTACTGTACTCATCTCACACTAAACATGAGATAAAGACGACCCCTGGTGGTAATATTATTAACCTGCTGATTATCTGTATCAAAGCGAAAGATGAATAATTAGAGGCAGGAAACTCAATAATTTTTGCTGCATTTTCTGATGTATGTTACTTTGTAACAATGTACAACATACTCTATGATTTACAGCATTTAAGGGAATTCTCAGCCAATCAGCACTCATGGTTCTAAGCACCCAGGTAATAATAAAGATTACTGTAATTAACAATTCAAGTAATGGATAATCATTAGCAACATTGTTCTACATAGGAAAATATTATACACGCACAATAAATGTACACTCCAGATTTGAAATTTGACTAGTCGCTTACATTTTCAAACATTGAATTTGAATTGAATATTAAATGGCAGCACCTCATAGAAAGCAACATTGCAATTTTATATGAAATTAAGGCATTATAATTGAATCCATAGCAAGTTAAAACCTTTCAATTCAGTCTGAAAACAGGAGATTATGAATCAGTTATCTTAGTCGCATATCTGAAGAATAAACCAGTTGTTAACGCAATTAACACTGATGTACCATGTCATACTACTTTGGCAAAATGTTTTATTGCTTTTCCACATAATGCACTGCCACCCAGTAAAGTTAGTCAGCTCAGTGTGTTTAAGGTCATGCTAACTTCAGTGACCTCCGCTTTTGCAGGCCTTCGACCCACCTGAGGGAGTCACTAGAGAGCAGCATAAGTGGAGAAGGAAATCCCTGCATGATTGAGATGCCAAACCCACCCCATTGAAATAATTGATTCTTCCTTTAATTTAAATTCTGCTTCATGTGGGTGTGACAAATTCAAATTCCAAAGTAGTTCAGAACGGACCCCAGCCCTGCACAACTACATGGATGCTGGCCAGCTGAACTTCTTTACGACCATTTACTAAGCTAGTCTCTGTAATAGAAGATCAAGAACCGATACATAGGATGAGCAATCCCACTTCCTAATTCCTTCTGTTGAATCAGACCCAGTTGTTAAAAAACAACAAAGAAGTGTAATTTTTATTTGTCACAATGAAACAGATCTCAATTTGACAGCCCTGAACCCTGCTGCTACATAGAAGCAAAGATAAAACATATACCACAATGCTAGTTGTAACACGGCACAGTAAAGCATAACCACAGAGAAAATCAGCACAGTTCTTCCAACAAATGTCTGAAGAAACTTTGCTGCTGAAGTCCGGACACCCAAGTTAAACAACCTATTCTAATGCGTATAGGTCCTGACATCCTTTTAATACAGTTTACCTTAGCCTCTGATCTTTGTTTTGTGACAGTTCATTAATGAATGCCATTCACTCAAGCCATTTAACCATTTATAACAGTCAGTTCTTATCTTGGCTCTCCTGTGGAAACCAATGCAATTATAAGCGCTGGATTCTGTTTCTAATTTTGCGACGCAATGATTATAACAAAGTAGCTTGTTACAAAATTGAAGACCTTATGGGAAACCAATGGTTATCGTCACATTAGTTTCCATGGTAGATTCACCCAGTTAAGTAGACCAAAACAGACTATTGTTTAATGGATAGACGGCCAGAGTAATCTACTTATCTTATGCTATTTTACACATAAATATGCAACATCTTCTGTTGCATCACTCACCCCAGTGTTCCAAACTGCGTCTGGAAGAAACATCAGCATGAGAACTGGGCATTGGGGGCTTCACAAAATGGGGGAAGGCATCAGCTTAATGGCAAGCATCAGCTGAAGTGGTGTAACGCACGTCTCCACTGGACTCTGGAGTAATGGAAATGTGTTTTCTGGAGTGATAAATCACGCTTCACTGGTAGTCTGATAGATGAATCTGGGTGTGCCAGATGCCAGGAGTGCGCTACCTACCAGAATGCACAGGGCCTACTGTCAGGCCTACTGTCAGGGTTCGGGCCAGGCTTAATTCCAGTGAAGGGTCATCTTTATGCTACAGGATGGTGCAACAGTTTGGGGAAGGCTCTTTCCTGTTCCAGCATGACTGTGCCCCTGTGTACAAAGCAGGTTTGATAAAGACATGATTTGACGAGGTTGGTTTGGAGAAACTCGAGTGGCCTGCACAGAGCCCTGACCTCAACTTCATTGATCACCTTGGGGATGGATTGGAACAGCTATTGCCAGCCAGGCCAACATCAGTGCCTGGCCTCACAAATGCACTTTTGGATGAATGGGCACAAATTCCCAGAGAGACACTCCAAAATCTTATTAAAAGCCTTCCCAGAAGAGCGTTATCTCTTGGTGTTTTTTTTTCCTAGTGACTTGGCAAGACGTCTTTGGGTTCCATGAGGCTGCAGCTGAATTGAGCTTCTCTTCCCTGATAGTTTTTCCCAGTGGAGAGAGACCTGCATTAAAACAGTGACACAGGTGTGTTTTTAAGATGAAAAACACTCTGGGATCATCCCAGAACACCCAGGGTCTCACAGCGCGGTTTAAAACAGAGTGAGAACTACTTTGGCACAACTTAAGTCTGTTTGTCTGCTCTGTTACTGTCATGTTTCGATAAACGACAAAGGTAACCTGACATAGTGGTGTAGTTCTAAGAATGGTCAGGAAAAGGAGTACAAAAGGAAGGAGAAAGTAATGAATGAAGGAATCAGTAAACCGTCTATTTCAGTATGTGTTGAATAGTTCGAGTAAGAATCGACAGAATGTGTGAACATCAGTAATATATGGAAACAAGGCTATAGCTCCTTCAAACTATGTTCACAGATCAAATCTCAATTCTATTCTATGTAATTCAAACACTACTGAATCTCTACACAACAGAGTACATGTGTTTCTCTACAACATTATTATTTTAGCTATGTGTTTAACATAGGCTATACAGATATACTGTACATTACTATACACCGTAGAGCCATAACATTATGACCACCTGCCTAATACTGTGTAGGTTCCACCGCTGACCTGTAGAGACATGGACTCCAATAAACCTCTGAAGGTGTGCTTTGTTATCAAGTCCGGTAAATTGCGAGTTGGGGCCTCTATGGATTGGACTTGTTTGTCCAGCACATCCAACGGATGCTTGATTAGATTGAAATTTGGAGGCCAAGTCAACACCTTGAACATGTGTTCCTCAAACCATTCAGAACAATTTTGCTTTGTGACGGGGCACATTATCCTGTTGAAAGAGGCCGGCGCCATCACGGATAACGTTTCCATGAAAGGGTGTACATGGTCTGCAACAATACTCAAGTAGGTGGTGCGTGTCACAGTAACACCTCAACATGAATGGCAAGACCCAAGGTTACCCAGCAGAACACATTGCCCAAGGCATCACACTGCCTCCGCCGGCTTGCCTTCTTCCCATAGTGCATCCTGGTGCCATGTGTTCTCCATGTACGCACCCGGCCGTCCACGTGATGTAAAAGAAAACGTGATCACACTGCGGTGACAGGGTGATTTTAGGATGATTAGACACTCTGGGATCAGCCCAGAACCCTCAGTGTCGACGTAGAAGTGGATTATGTGAGCCAATGTGTTACAGGTCATCATGTGCTGATCTGGGGTCTCACAGTGCAATTCAAACAGAGCAAGAACTACTTTGGCTCTATTTCCATGTTCACATGAAAACACGCTTCTATGAATTTCAAAGTACAAAAAAGTATACATGACAAATAAGTGTAGTACCAAGATTGGTCAGAAGAGGGAGCAGAGAAGGCAGGAGGAAGGGATGTATGGCTCTATTGATGAATGTTTCTCTGCTGGCTTTCTGTCATATTTGGAATTGGATCACTGCAGTAACATATTACTAACTAAAATACAAACCATCTTTCTCACAGAGCAATACATGATTGTATGAAACTTTAGGATACAGTAAAGAATGCATGATATAGTGGACTAGTACATAGAACGGTCACGAGTACAGATGGACGTGATGAATTAAGGAATCGGTATGCCCTTTTCAGTATGTGTTGAATAGTTATTGTAATGAACAAGAGAATGTGGGCATCAGTTAATAGGAGACAAGGCTATTGCTCATTCTTCCAACCATGTTCACTGATCACAGTACTTTATATAGTTTTTCACAACAGTAATGCATTTTTCTACACCATACAGTAAAATGTGTTTCACTACAACATTCACATTCTAGCTACATACTATACTTAGGCTATACAGGTGATAAATATTGAATGAATCTAGACAAATTAAAATTATAAATGCAGTGAAATAACCAGGTGTGAACAGTTGTGAGCGTAACTGTTCACTGACAAAAAGCAGGACTGTTTGTTCTTGTTTTCATCACTTCCAGGTGGTCCCCATTCTCCTAATTACCCATTGTGAATTTAACGGGTGTTCGCGGTTCTGTTGTCTATTGGTCTTTTGTTCCCAAACCCCAACGGCCTTCCTGTCTGCCATCTACCTACCTACCTAAATTACCAGCATCAGGAATGTTGAGCAAATAAAAAGATCAAATATTTGAACATCTTAGTTTACATGAGTAGCACCAAGTCTCATGTTGGATATTTCATTCAGGCTCTCTGTAATGAACATACTACAATTATTTATATACTTATTACAATTTAGGCTCTTTTACAAATGTCCTAAAACCACTTTCAGAAAGCTTCTTCCTTGATGTCCTTGTCTCAGGAATCTTCAACAAGACTAGTCTGGATAGCTGATAAGGTAAATATCCTAACTTCTATCACATTGTGAAAAATGCATGACTATAAACTTCAGAATCTGAAAAACAGGCTATTTACCTTATCAGCTATCCAGACTACAAGACTACAAGATGACAAGTGTGACATCCCTCTCTCTACATTATAACCCTATTCAACATTGTACAAAATCAGCAGGGGATCAAATAATTTATATATATATATAATTGTACATGTGCACATAACACTGGTTATTAATGGCTGTCATGTGGTCGTTAAGGGTTACATTCACTGAGTAAAATGTTAATGATTTGAAATATTTTTTTAGGATTTTTTCACTCCTACACACTGTCACGTAGCTGTACTGTTAAATCCACCAGGTAAGGAACGAGTACCAGCCACTGTATTGTTTTTATTAGAGGAATTTTTGGGTTATGCAGGTTTGTCAGTAATTTGATGTTTTATTTTCTTTGGCATCATTCTTAGTTCTCTTGTTCCCCTGTACCTTCTCGGGTTACGTTATTCCCTTTTGTACACCTAGTTTTCACTAACAATTAATGTTTGGTATTGTTCTGTCCACCAACTACCACCCCAGATCAAATATTTGTTACCTTATTACCATGTAGGTTTACACATACAAGGAATCTGGTGCTATGGTGCATGACAGTAAGTGGTATAAGGTAAGAAAATTGAAATTGACATATACGTGTGCAAACATTTACTGAATAAGTAGCAATGTTCAAGAAGGAAGTCCAGAGAAGTGCATTCGTTTAATGTATTAAGTAGAATTTATGTTATGGGGCAGAGGGTGTCAGTTTCAGTGGGGGCCGTCTAGCCTATTTGATGAGGCCAGCTGCCGATGGGAAGAAACTTTTCTTGTGGTGTGAGGTGTTGGTCCTTATGGACCGTAGCCTCCTGCCGAATGGGAGTGGCTGAATTGCTTTGTTTGTTTTTTAACCCTGGTTACTCACTGCTCACTAATGACTATGTTGCTGTGGTACAGGAGCATTTCAGCTCCCGTCCGACACGGGCAATAAACATAAAACAACAAAATGATATACCTCTGTCCAGTTATGGGCCTTACTCTCCATGTTTCACCATCACATACAAGGCTATAATCATCTGGCAAGGAACAAGTCTGTCATGCTGAGTTGATGCACCAGACTCAAGAAAACATTCATACAATTCAACCAGAGGCAACACAAGACTGTGTATGATGCAAGTTAGGCACACATTATAAATGAGGCAGTTAAGCCATCGTAACAGCCAGACAGGATATCTTTGTTGTTGAATATGGTTCCAGTCTACTGTCTGTCTGAGCTGGGGTTTAGTGTTGTACCAGCCAAGCCCAGCGTCATTCAGTTGCTATAGAAACACTTGTAGGGTTAGTTTGTTGCCTGGAAATTCACTTGTTTGAACAAAACCACCGGGAGGCTGACATATGGACCTTTAGAGCTAATTTGACTGACTTTAGAACCAAAAGTGTCCTGTACTCAGTTGTTTTTGCCAACCTCCGTTTAAACCATCAACGAGAAACTGATATAAGCCACTAAACAGGTAACCGACAAGGATTTTCTAGATGTTTCAGTGGGTCTTTTATGTTGTCAACCATCAGGATTAGAATGTACCCCTGTCCCCATCGGGCAACATTTAAAGCAGTACCTCTCTTTTCCAATGTCCAAGTAGAATGTTTTCCTTCTGATGCCTAGTTGGTAACAGAACTAAGAACAACTATATTTTTAGGAACAACAGTTCATTAAAACAGTCTCAAAGCTTAAATGATCCCATTTCATATATACATGACACACAAACTCTAATAGTCTACCAAACTAAATTA
Organism: Novumbra hubbsi; assembly: GCA_016801125.1. Taxonomy (NCBI): domain Eukaryota; kingdom Metazoa; phylum Chordata; class Actinopteri; order Esociformes; family Umbridae; genus Novumbra; species Novumbra hubbsi. The sequence continues at coordinate 76,805 of JACXGK010000573.1, forward strand.
TATCATAGTGAACATTATTACTGGGCCATGTTTGATTCCATATCAAAGAGTCCATGGTGAAGTCATGAAATACCTTAAAGTGGACCTTATTTCCATTGAGTAAGAAACATCTGTACTTCCACAGTCGTTAGGCCTATAAGATATATCCTCATCCCCACCCAGGAGCGCGCCTCCTCCTGGTGCTGGCAGGGCCCGGCGGCCGTCTCCTAGCTGCCGTCGTTCCCCATCCCCCCATGTCCCCTGGGAGCACGGACCAGATCACCGTCACCTGTCTAATCACACACCTGCCCCTCATTACAAGTGTTTCCCCCCTTCCCCGTTCTGTGTGCGTGGTTGTCTTGTGTGTCATCGCTCAAGCAACCTATTCTGCTTCATTATTGTGAAGTACTGTTTCTACATTAGGTCATTAATAAAATACCTGTTTTCGCCACTCCTGCGCCTTGGTCACACAGAGTAACCCACACTGGTCCAATTCGTTAAATGAATGTCCCTCCCAGTCATTATATCATAAGATAAGTTCCCTAACTTAGTGTGGCATCAAGGACAGGAAAGAGAGGATGTGTCTGCTCTGCTGTCAGTAACTCCTCTGCTACTGGCGCTGGTTTCCCAGGCGACGGGCAGGTGGAGTCCAGGTGTTCCGGATGACAACAATAGAGGCAAACCCCCAACCGATAGTCTGCACGCCCGACAGCCAGACGGAGCTGCTACACTGAAGAGGTAAAACATATAACACACTACTAACTAGAACAGTGTGGTTGCAGTCACACCAGATGTGTATACACGTCAATAACCCTCACGGTCCTTATAGATTCTGGAGCGGAAGGTAACTTCACAAAATACAAAAATAAAATACTTAAAAATAAAGTTCACTCTTATTTTAATAGACGGAGATGTTATAGTCAGTTCAATTAAGTTAATATTACTCAAACACATAGATTTTGAGGGACATTGAAAAACATGAAATTGGAATTTCACTTCTTTCTTAAAATGTATTGTAACAATGCATCAATAACACCAGTAACAAAACAGAACTAGATCTATCTTACAATTAGCTAGTGATTATGATGAACAACACCAATAAACTGTTTATTTTAACTTCTTAATAAGTTAATATTAGAATGAGGGTTATATGTACCAGTGTTAGTTCATTTTTCTGATCGGTGAATCCTCCTCACTCCTTCCTCCTTTCTACTCAACTGCCACATTGGAACTGGATGAGAAAACATCAAAATACATATTTGGAATCAGTGGTCAAATTACAAATTAAATAAAGTTATGATTAAAATTAGGAATATGTTAATGTCTGTCCTTAAACATTGTGTTTAAAATACAGTAAGGTGTCATCCCTAAAGGAAACAGATTTGTATTTGTTGTGAGCAATTACTGTGAGCAATTAAAAAAGTATATATTTTTTATAAAACAATGCTGAGCTACACATCAAATTAACAATCTCTTTACAGCATACATACCTATCTTGCAGTTCAAAAACATCTCTGCTTTCATCAACATTTTGCTTTCCTGTTTCATTTCTGTATAGAGAATGAAATGATAAAGCCACCTGAAACTTAACACCCTAATAGCAAGCAAAAATAGCCAACATCTCTGCAAGAAAATATTACCTGTTCTTTTGATTTCTTTTATGCAGCCACCAAGTTATGATGCAGATTAAAGCAAAGAGACCCACTGAACCCATCAACGTCCCTGTGAATAGAGAAGATGACCTCAGCACAATTCAGAGATAGAAAGAGAAAAGTCCATGTCCAGGAACAAGATGAATTTGGGTCACAGGAATAACTACATACCATGACCCCTAATCCAGCCATCAGTGACTGGGGGCAGAGTTGGACCTAGACCACCAGAATACATAGACAAATAATCAGCATGACACGTTGCTGGTTAGTTTAATAAATGGATAAAGAATGAACCTTCTCACCAGTTAGGGAAGTTGGAACATTTACAAAACCCTCCCTGATGACATAGTCAGACAACGCAAAACACTTAAACACGGTGACATTGTCAGGTAGACGGGGAACTGACACCGTGGAAGTTATGGTGACAGTAACAGTTCCATTGGGATGAGTGACATTGACCATGGTAGAGTTCTCCAAAGCCGATCGCACTGTGTCATCCCAGGCCACTATTGGAGCAGGTCGTCCCGTGGCAGAACAGGAGAGAGTTAACTCAGAGATGAGGTGATGAGTGTCATTGGTTTGTGTTACTAGGAGTGTAGGTCCATACAGCTCTGTAGAACAATAATAATGTTTCACAGCGAGCACATATCAGCAATAGATTAAATAGATGAATTACACTGGAATTTTTAAACAAGTCTAAAGGAAAGTTACTGTCTTAAATGAACACTTATATTTTACCATTAACTTGAAGGCAGGTCCTTTCACTGATAGATCCATCAGGGTAAATATTAAACAGACACTTGTAGCAGCTCTCATCTTCTCTTGACACTCCTCTGATGATGATAGAACAGTTATTCAGTCCCATATGTAGAAACTCCACTTTCTTCTGAAAAGGTTCATTGACTTTTGGACCAAAACGTTTGTTGTAGGAGGCCACATTTTCAGCCCCTCCTGGTGTCTCTTTTTGCCAGGTGACTTGCAGGACGTCTTTGGGTTCCATGAGTCTGCAGCTGAAGTGAGCATCTCCTCCCAGGGTTACTGTGACAACCTGTTGGGTTTCGACCAGCCGAGAGAGACCTGCAATAGGACAGTAACACAGGTATGATTTTAGGAAGAAAAGACATTCTGGGATCAGCCCAGATCCCTCAGAGTTGATGTACAAGTCAATGACGTGAGTCGATCATGCAGGTCATTATGGGCTGAACTGGGGCCTCTCAGCGCAATTCAAATGGACTGAGAACTATTTGGGCTCTATTTGCTTGTTTGTAATCTGGGTTACTGTTATATTTGTAATTAGATCACTGCAGAAACATATTACTTACTATAATAAAAACTATTTTTCTCACAGAGAAATACATACTTGTATGAATCTTTAAGATACAATAAGGAATGCATGACATTGTGGTGTAGTAATAAGAGTGATCAGAAAACAACAGAAGGATGTGATGAACCTCCAACTATGTTCAACGTAATCAATATAGTTTATACATTCATTTCAAAACATATTGCATTTCTCTACACTATACAGTAAAATGTGTATCACTACAACATTCACATTATAGCTAAATACTCTACTTAGGTTATACAGATATACTTGAAAATAAATATTTGATGAAGCCTGATGAATTCAATTATAAATGCAGTGAAGTTACCAGGTGTGAACTGCCCTGTACCCTGTTTGTTCTCTTTCTCATCTCTTCCAGGTGGTCCCCGTTCTCCTAATTACCCATTGTGTATTTAACGAGTGCTTTCTGTTCTGTTGTCTATTGGTCTTTTGTTCCCCTCCCCCGACTGCCTTCCAGTCTGCCATCTGCCTACACTGTAAAAATAAAGTTATTTGACAGGACAATTTCTGTATATTTGTACCGATTTTTCCTGTTTTTCCAAAAAAGATGTAATGCCTGTGTATTTACAGATATTTGCCGTAATTTAAACATACACCCCTGAAATGACAAGGTATTTACCGTAATTAAATATTACAGGAATATTATGTGTTTTTTTATAGCCATTCATTGTATTTTTACAGATTCAAATGTAATTTTACATGAACTGGCAAGTAATATTTTACAGATTTGTCATGTTCCAAATAATGAAGAAATGCATGTAAAATTACAGAAATCAGTAATCATTCAACATTTTTTACTTAAAATTGCTGGTCATTGAGGATGTGTTGTTAAAGTGATTTTACGTTTTTAAGGATAATAAATAGTATTAAATTACTGCAGAGAACATTCCGAAGCTTAAGACATTTTAAAAATTACCTCTGGTAATTTGTGACTGCTGAAAGACAAAACAGAATAGCAACTATTGTCACTGCTGTTGTGCATGGCGAAACCAAAAGCAGACATTTTGAAACGTAAAGGTGAATTTGATTCCATAAGACACGAAACACAAACTACACAGTATACGAAATAAAAGGTGCTGAAGTAAACAGCACAACAGGACTATATCTAAACATGAACCTTACAAAATAAACGTGCAGCGTATCCACATGAGAAGGGAATCAAACAAAGGACAAACCGTGAACATTGTGACATCAAACAAACAATCAACCACACCTAATGTGTGGCATTAGGCTAACCTAAGTAGGCTCCCCAATCAGAGTCAACTGAACACAGCTGCTCTGACTGGGGAGCCCACAGCGGCATAGAGAGGGCCAGAGGCCTCTCTAAGTGACATGCCCTGACTGCGAGCCCCAAAGCATAGAGTAGGCTAGGGGCTCCCAGCCAGGACATGACAACTATACACACGCACACAAGGAAAGATGCAAATACTTAGATCTGAATAAAGGTAATATCTTTTTCCTTAAAATCAGTGAGGGAAGAAAACATTATGACATTTCCAAGAATAATCTAAATTGTATTATTAAATTATATTTGTATGAATAAATATGTCTGTTTGAGTGAGTGTGCTGCTGCTAGCGACTCGGTCTGTCCACTAGTAGGCTAATTGCTGTTACCTGGATTATTTTACACGTGCTTGATCATTTCTTATTTTAAGCGAATGGTAGTATGTCAACGGAAAACTAAAGACTGGTTAATTGGTTGTTATACTATAAGACCACGTTCTCCCTTAAAAATAACCTTATTTGTAGCAGTTGGCGAGACACGCTTCCAATTTAAAGTAAATCCGGTTTATGATCATTTTCATTTTTTTTTTAACTGTTGTCATCATGTTATTAACCGATTCAATTCACTTGTCTATCTGTATGTAGCTGACCCGGACGTATTTCAAGGACGTTAACTTGCAGACTAGTTTAATATTTTGTTGCAGTTCATGCATGTTGTATTGTAACTACATTTTATCATTTTCAAAGTAGTAGTTTTCATTTCTCCTAGTCCCTTGGATATTATACTATTGGATGTTGATATGGATGCATAATCATCTATATGTTTATGGATAGGGAATTGTTCACTTGCTAATGTTATCGTAGAAGACGCCCAGACATTATGAAAAGACCGGGATTGGGAAATAATCACAGCTTCTTTACAATTTAAAACCCCAAACATTTTCTTCCAGCGGGACTGTGTCCCTAGGATTTAGGCCCCATTGCATTATTTATGGACCAATCATATACCAAATCCATGAATTGCAACTGCCTATCCCATTCTTGTTAGTGTGATATGGTCTTCTAGAACAATTAGACAATGCTAATCCTGTGATTAATTAATTTGTTATTCAATTAATGAATACCAAGAAAATGTATATATTTAACAAATATCTAGTATTCCTTTGAGTTACCCACTCCAATTTTTTTTTTACACTTGTAGTTTGGTTTTTTTGTGCACAAAACTCTGTGGAGCAGTAATATTTTGCATGCCCATGTCTTTGTCAGTTAGCCAAAAGTTAATATTGTTTTGGTGTCTGTGTGGTTATGTTTTCTCTTCATGATCCAGACAATATTTTGGGATGTTAATAGAGCTTGAGATGTTGTCATGTTGTCCTGACAAAGACAGAAAATGCCTGTACATTAGTGTACATTAGTCACATTTGGTTGCCCATGGGTTTATGCACGTTAATTTTTGTGTTTTTACAAAAAATTACCATTACCTTTTTGTGGGAGGAAACACATGGTAATGGACTGCACATACATAGCGCTTTCCTGCCTTAATGGTACTCAAAGTGCTTAATTGTTAATTTTTTTACTAAATCTAACTTTATGTTTGATCACATTTTTACTTTAACTAGATAGAAATGAATGAAACAACTAGGACAAGGGTTAAATATATGTTGGGCCAAACATGTTATGTACATGTAGCTACTTTTTGCATTCTCTTGTTCAACACTGATAACCCCCTAAAGAGAAGATATGTGTTTACATTTTCTTTAGATCATGCATTAAAACAAGGTTTACTGGGGAGAACAGGCACCCATCAGAGTGACAAGTCCATCACTAGTAAGTATCAACTGCAGTATATAAGACAAAATATAAGTCAATTGTAAGCACTATTTCTAAGCCTTACGTTGTGATTAATAGTAGAAGAAATTTGCTTTTCTTTCTACAACAAGAAGATTTCTAAGTGACCCAAAACTTTTGAGCAGTAGTGTATTGTAGTGTTAAATAACATCTTAAGTACTTTAATGATCTCATAGTACATTTATAAGACATTTTCTTCACAGGCGAACGAATAACAGAGTAATGTTTTTTTTCCTTCCTCTGAGTTGGCACCCTGAAATGTCAATAAACCCTTTTCAAAGACACATCATTAATCTTTTATTTAATATCGGGAGAACATTGAGGGAAAGACCCTCATGACCATCAGATATGTCATCAGCGTTCCTGCGGCTCCTTAAAATTTCTTAAACAACCTTAAAATAAAATCAGGGAAATTAAGGTTGTAAATTCTTTTAACGTTGCTGTTGGTTTTACATTGGCAGATGGTGCATTTGAGGCAGATGGAAAAAAACTTCATGCACCGTGGCACGGTAGGTAAAACCTGTAATTAACGTGTTTACAAATTCTCTGGGTCTTAAATAATATTTGAGGTCTTAAAAGGCATTGAACTTGAATTATAAAGGTGCAACAACCCTGGTCATAACAGAGTAAATGCAGCTGCAGTTTATACAATAATTAGATGGTTGGTTTGATTTAGGGGTACCAATTTCTAAAGCTTTCTAAACTTAAACTAAACTTAAATGTAATGAAGTTTAGTTTAGAATTTTAGAATTTGTTTCAGCTTGTTTTTAAAGGAATGGTTAAAAAGGTGACTTTAAGGACAATTTGACGGAGGATTGTTGATTATCTATGTTGCGCTGTCACTTCTGGGACAGATTCATTGACCTTGTGTGCAATGCTTTAACATTAAGTGTCCAATCCCACTTATATGTAATTTAACAATGTTTTACTGTGAAATAACAAATAAATGCCATAACTTTAGAGGGATTAACCTGACAACTAGTTGTTTTCTATGTATTTTTACATTATATTTCTGTTTATCCACGGTTTAATGAACAATTAAAAACTGTAGTATACTGTAATCTAACGATTCATATATTGCATTTCTCTACACTATAAAGTAAAATGTGTGTCACAACAACATTCACATTATAGCTAAATACTCTACTTAGTCTATACAGATATACTTTAAAATAAATTTTTGATGAATCTTGATGAATTCAATTATAAATGCAGTGAAGTTACCAGGTGTGAACTGCCCTGTAACCCTGTACCCTCATTCTCATCATTTCCAGGTGATCCCCGTTCTCCTAATTACCCATTGTGTATTTAACGAGTGCTTTCTGTTCTGTTGTCTATTGGTCTTTGGTTCCCCTGCCCCGACTGCCTTCCAGTCTGCCATCTGCCCACCTGAGTATCCGATTCATATAATACCAACCTACTGCCCGTCCCTGACCAAGAGTCTGCCTTTAGTCTGTCGGTACCTTATTACTCCCGGTCCGTGTATCCAATCACTGCTACAAGATTGAGTCTGTTTCTACTTTTGGGTCTAGCACTGGAGGCTTTACAGAAACCTTGAACTGAACTACCAGCATCAGGAATGTTGAGCGAATAAAAAAGTGAAATATGCTCTTTCACTGCTGGGGAAGCATGTCATACAGTAAGATAGTGTACTATGTTGAGATGTGGGTACCTTGTATCCTGACAACCACCATCCCCAAACATATGATCAACATCCAATCCAGAGCAGAGCCACACATCTTAGTCTACAGGAGTGGCACCAAGTCTCACGTTGGATGTTTCATTCAGGTTCCTGTAAGAAATAACCCAACATTTAATAATTAATTTACAAATGTCCTAAAACCACTTTCAGAAAGCCTTCTGTTAGTTCTGGGATCCTGTTGTCTTTGTCTCTTGTAGGTTCAGCTATGCGTTGTGTCAGTTGACCTGAATTAAAAAAAAAATCTCTATTCATTTAAATAGCCTAACCTGTAGCACTGTGATTATTAACTTCAGAACAGTCTAATATTTACTTACCCTATCAGCTATCCAGACTAGTCCTGTTTTAAGATTCAGGGTCGGTGCTGTAGTGACCTCATTTTACAGGCAGATTGTCTCTTTGTAGTTGAATCTAAGAGCCAGATGATGAGAAGTGACACAACTCTGCATTATAAACCTCAATTCAACATTATAACCATTAATTACCAAGAACGTAGCACTTTAACATGACAGACGCAGAAAAAACTGCTGCTGGTTTATTTGTCAGTAACGTGGTCTCCAGGATTGGACCAGGAAACATATACATAGTTATTTATTTGGACCCCAAAATTAAGCAGAAAGCACACAATATGACAATTATCAAAGCACTGCTACCCTGACAGACCAGAACAGTCTCTTAAAATAGATTAATTATTGGGACTAATTATTGATCAAATAAACTACTTGAAAAAAGCATCAGATCCCCTGATTATGTTGTGGAAAATGCCGTTCACAACTCAAAAAAGGTGCAAGAACTTCAGAGGTTGTAACATCAATTAGACTTTAATGAACGTCATCATAAAACGTCATCATGAAGTTTCTGCTGAAATGACTAATGTACAACTTTTGAACACACATATTTATACCATGTATTATCTTGTGTTATTTAGATATTTAGATAATTTCAGGGAATGAGTGAACCTCAAATCATGAGCCACCTAGCCTTGAGAGATCTGGGAAGAGTTCAAGGGAGGCAGAGTGATGAGATGGTGATTGGATGCCATCCCAGAAAATAGGTTCTAGGGAATAATGACCTCGCCTTTTAGTGTTATTTGTTTTCTAGAGTGCTTCTACTACCACTCCGTGTACTTGATTATATGAATAGATGTTGTTTAGCATTATTTATCAATAGATTTCTGGCTTATGAGTATATGAAATCTCATAGATTACTAAAATATTACTTCTATAATACTATGGTTACTTAAACGATTCCTTAGTGAATTCATTATGTGGATATGTGAAACACCAACATTCCCTTACAATATGTTCCCATGGGGTTCACTGTTAGTGTTGAAAAGAGACAGTTTAGACTTTAGACTCCATTGATTTTACTGATCTACACCTTTTCCTGTAATTTTTATGTCGACTGTAGAACAAAGATCAGACTTTTGATCTTGAAGAAGACAAATGGACTGTGGTTGTTTTGTTTGATGTTTTTTAGTTTTATGTGGAGGGGATTTCTTGAATACAGATGGTGTATTTATTGAATGAATGTCCCACGCTGTTAAATAAAGCTAATAAAGATCAAGGGTAAATATAAAGATTTTACAAATGTAACTCCAGGTCACCTTTAGATTTTATATAGAAACAGAAAATGTATGTATAATAAAGAACAAGACATTCTGTATTATTTGCCCAACAAAACAAGAAGAACAATAACTCACTAATTGGATTTATTCCATACCAGTTTTTATAGAATCTGAAAGCGTTCCACGATAATTAGAAACTAAACGATAACCATATACAATTCAAGTCATACATATACAAATCATGATCAACCGATATTTGATTAATTGTATTTCAATAGCTGAAATTGCACTTACCTGTTGAACAGTGAATGGAGAAATGAAAATCAATTATATCCATCATCTATGATTCCAATGTCAGTACCCAAATGCAGGCAGGAAAACAGGGATTTTAATGCACCCAGATTGGCCGACGATGATCCAGTTATTTAAACAGGCAGCGGTTTGGCTTGGCAGAGGTACTGACAGACAATGAGCAAGAGAG